>ONZH01025495.1:0-237859 GCA_900303285.1 Rhinella marina | reverse complement strand
GCCGCCACTATTTTTCCCGATGTGCCATCCCATCCCTACACCAGCACGTGTCACAGAACATCATCCGTGCCCTGACCAACGCTGTTTCTGAGAAGGTCCACCTAACCACGGACACGTGGACAAGTGCTGCCAGGCAGGGACACTATATATCACTGACGGTACATTGGGTTAACTTGGTGGAGGCTGGGACCGAGTCTGACCCTGGGGCCGCTCATGTACTACCCACACCGAGGATTGCGGGGCCTACCTCGGTCATGGTCTCTCAAAACGTACTATGCCTCCTCCTCGACCCCTCCTCCTCCTCCACCTCCTCTTCCGAATTACCATCCATGGGCACGGAGCCTTCAGTCGGTAGCTCTAGGCGCAGCAGCAGTGCCGTGGGTAAGCGCCAGCAGGCGGTGCTCAAACTGCTGAGCTTACAAAAGGCACACCGCCCCAGAGCTGTTACAGGGCATCACGGCACAGACCAATCTGTGGCTGGCACCGCTAAACCTCAAGCCAGGCATGGTTGTGTGTGACAACGAGCGTAACTTGGTGGTGGCTCTGCAACTCGGCAGGACTGACACATGTTGCCATGCCTGGCCCACGTGTTCAATCTCATAGCTTCAGCGGTTCCTCAAGACATACCCCAATCTGTCTGATTGCTCACCAAGGTGCGCCGCATCAGTGCGCATTTCCGCAAGTCCACCACAGATGCTGCCACTCTCAGGGCAGCGCAGCGCCGCCTACAACTGCCCGCTCACAGACTGTTGTGCGACCGTGCTCCACTGAGATGGAATTCGACATTAAACATGTTATCCAGAGTCTTACCAGCAGCGGCAGAGCGATTGTAGACTGCCAGATGTCAACTTCCACCAGAACTGGTAGTCAGGTCAGTCAGATTCCTCAAGTCTACAATGAGGAGTGGACGTGGATGTCTGATATCTGCCAGGTGTTGTAGCAACTTTGAGGAGTCAACACAGATGGTCAGTCGGCGATGCCGCCATTATCAGCCTCAACCATCCCGCTGCTTTGCCTGTTGAAAAACTCACTGCTCAGCATGAAGTCAGATGCTTTGCACTTGTCACAAGAGACGGTGGAGGAAGATACGTCGCCTTGATAGCCAGAGCACCCTCCGGTCTGTTTCTCAGCGCGTATCGGAGCGAGGGGATGAGGATGAGGAGGAAGAGGAGGAGAATGTCGGTGAGACAGAAGAGGGTACCAGTGCTCAGTCCTTCTTAACTCTTGAGCGTGTATGGGCTGAAGAGGAGGACTTGGAGGAGGGGAGGAAATGGAGAGTCAGGCCAGTGAGAGAGGGAATTCTTGCATGTTGGGACTCTGGCGCACATGGCAGACTCCATGTTAGGCTGCCTATCCGTGACCCTCGCGTTAGAAGCATTTTTTCAAACACCGATTACTGGGTGTTTACTCTCCTGGACCCACGGTATAAGCAGAACCTTCCACTCTCATCCCTGTAGAGGAAAGGAGTATGAGAGTGAATCAATATCAACAGGCCCTGGTGCACAAGCTGAAACAATCCTTCCCATCTGACGCCGCTAGCGGCAGAGGGCTTGGTTCTGTGGGCCAAGTAGGGGGGAGAGGAGGCGAGCAGGCAGCTTGTCAGCACTGGCAGGGGAATGCTCTCCAAGGCCTTTGCCTGTTTTATGTCACCCCAGCAAGACACTGTCACCTGTCCCCAGTCTAGGCAGAGTAGGGGGGAGCTGTACAGAAAGATGGTGAGGGAGTACCTAGCTGACCATACCAACGTCCGTAGCGATCACTCTGCTCCATACAACTACTGGGTTTCAAAGCTGGACACGTGGCCTGAACTGGCGCTGTACGCCTTGGAGGTGCTGACCTGCCCTGCCGCTAGCGTGTTGTCAGAGCGGGTATTCAGTGCAGCTGTGGCGTCATCACCCGATAAGCGTACACGCCTGTCAACTGACAGCGCTGACAGGCTGATGCTTATTAAAATGAACAAAGCCTGGATTTCACCGGAATTCAAATCTCCTCTGGGGGAAAGCAGCTGAAGATTAACATTACTTAAGTATCCGATTCCTCTTCTCTACTCCTCCTACTCCTACTCCTCCTTGTCGTCTTTGCCTAACGCTGACCCAAAAAACGCAATTTTTTAGAGGTCCAAACTGGCACTCTTTACCACAATTTTTCCGGAGTGCCACCTACAGGCCCTCTCTCTAAACAATTTTTCCGGAGGTCCACCTACAGGCCCTCTCTCTAAACAATTTTTCCGGAGGGTCCCTTACAGGCCCTCTCTCCAAACAATTTTTCTGGAGGTCCACCTACAGGCCCTCTCTCTAAACAATTTTTTCCGGAGGGCCCCCTACAGGCCCTCTCTCCAAACAATTTTTCCAGAGGTCCATTTACAGGCCCTCTATCTAAACAATTTTTCCGGAGGTCCACCTACAGGCCCTCTCTCTAAACAATTTTTCGGAGGTCCACCTACAGGC
This sequence comes from Rhinella marina, assembly GCA_900303285.1. Taxonomy (NCBI): domain Eukaryota; kingdom Metazoa; phylum Chordata; class Amphibia; order Anura; family Bufonidae; genus Rhinella; species Rhinella marina. The sequence continues at coordinate 235,412 of ONZH01025495.1, read as the reverse complement.
CCTCTCTCTAAACAATTTTTCCGGAGGTCCACCTACAGGCCTGCTCTCTAAACAATTTTTCCGGAGGTCCACCTACAGGCCCTCTCTCTAAACAATTTCCAAAGGTCCACCTACAGGGCCCTCTCTCTAAACAATTTTCTGGAGCGTCCACCTACAGGCCCTCTCTCTAAACAATTTTTCCGGAGGGCCCGTACAGGCCCTCTCTCTAAACAATTTTCTGGAGGTCCACCTACAGGCCCTCTCTCTAAACAATTTTTTCCGGAGGGCCCCCTACAGGCCCTCTCTCCAAACAATTTTTACGGAGGTCCATCTTACAGGCCTCTCTCTAAACAATTTTTCCAGAGGGCCACATAATGCGATAGACGGGAATCGAACCCCGGTCAACTGCTTGGGAAGCAGCTATGCTCACCACTTTACCACCAACAGCCACAGCAACTGATAAGAACAGATACTAAACTTGATGTAAGCCAACAGTTCGACAACAGGCCCTCTCTCTAAACAATTTTTCCGGAAGGTCCAGCTACAGGCCCTCTCTCTAACAATTTTTCCGAAGGTCCAGCTACAGGCCCTCTCTCTAAACAATTTTCTGGAGGGCCCCCTCTCCAAACAATTTTTCCAGAGGTCCACCTACAGGCCCTCTCTCTAAACAATTTTTCCGGAGGGACGCCTACAGGCCCTCTCTCCAATCAATTTTTCTACAGGGCCACATAATGCAATAGACGGAAATCGAACCCGAGTCAACTGCTTGGGAAGCAGCTATGCTCACCACTTTACCACCAACAGCCACAGCAACTAATAAGAACAGATACTAACTTGATGTAAGCTAACATTTCGACAATCGATAACCCGAAAAGGGTCCGCCGTCGAGCCCGGCGTTCGGCCACCCTGAGCATTTCTCAAGGAGACAGCCTCCAGGCCCTCAACGTCCACATACAGGGCTACGCTAAATTTTCTATTTGCTCTACCTGCTACCGTCGTGTAGCTTGGTCACTCTGACCGAGTCTGACCCTGGGGCCACTTGGAGGATTGCGGGGCCTACCTCGGTCACGGTTTCTCAGACTTACTATGCCTCTTCCTCCAACCCCTTCTCCTCCTCCTTCGAATTACCATCCGTGTTTCACCTCTTGCTACCTCAGTCTAACTCGGTCACTCTGTTGTCACCGCCATGCTGCGTCAGGCTAAATTTTTGGGTTACCTGCTACCTCATCTAACTTGGTCACTTGTTGGTGTCACCGCCATGCTGTGTCAGGCTTATGCCTGCATCGTGTGGCTGGGGATAGGAGAGCATGGGCATGGGTGATGGACCTTCGTTGCACCTAGTTGGGTGCTTCCCTAACATGTGATGGGCATGTGCCTCACCTTTCTTGGTCTGGGTGAGCACAATTGCCATGAGGCTAACCACCAGGCTGTTGCAGGAGAATTTGGGGTAATGGTGGGATTAGGCAGCCTCAGAGGCATCCATGCATGCTGCCCCTGCTGTTTCCTGTCCATTTCCGTGGTGTTTTCATCATTTTCTGAGGTTTCCAGGTTTTCACACAGCCTTCCCTAGGCAAAGACTTGGTCCCATGCAAAAAATGCTCGAGTCTCCCATTGACTTCAATGGGGTTCGTTACTCGAAACGAGCACCCGAGCATCGGGAAAAGTTCGTCTCGAATAATGAGCACCCGAGCATTTTAGTGCTCACTCATCTCTAATCATATGCCATCTATCCAAGTTGCTTTATTAATATTTCTATTGTAATGAAATTTGCATTTGCTTTTTACTGTAAATGTTGTTGGCATGTCTTAGTTCGCATTGATCTGTGATGGAAATAGCCTTGTTTTCTGTCCTAGGATTATTTTGGATGTTTAATTTCTTTGGACTCTGAGTAAAGAACATATTTCCAATAACAAACCACTGGAGCTTTACCAATAAAGATATTAAAACCTGGGAGAGCAAAATGTAGCTTGGCGTCACTGTAAAGCAATGTGAGGAATGTAAATTTATGCAAGTCGATGAGTGAGATTAGGAATAATCAAATTGACAGGGTGATAAGAATAGTTTTTTAATATATGTCATTATGGTAACTATGTGATCCTAACTCCCCGTTCCTTTCAGGCTGCTCAGCCATGACAGAATGTCATAGGCACGATTGCATCATTATTATCTACTGTAGAGAAGAGTTCCTGCTCTACAGTAGACAGTAATGGGGCTATCCCATGTGACATATGTCATAAGGCTGCCTGAAAGGAAAGCTCAGGGCTGGGATTATGGTTGTCAATTTTCCCCCCAAAAAAGCAGGCCAAGTTTACATGGGTATAAAGGACATGTGGTTTTGGATTCATGGCTTAACTTATTTTGAGTTTTGCTGCATTTTTTTAAAATAAAATTATTTCCCCCCCTTCATTTTGATTATAAAAACCAAAAATTATGTAAAGGCCTTTTGTGTGAACAGGTGTAATTGAATGAGTTTTATAGAGAAGCAAATAGCTACAAATTCAGGAAAAATATGTCCCCTACATTTATTTCACCGCTGCCCTGAACTGTGTGGCCCTATGTAGGAGTCCATTTTGCTCTGGTTTGTCATACTGGTTTGTTTTGTACATTTATGGCAATAGTCAGTGAAAGAAAATGTCTTTTCTGACTATTGGAAACCTTTTCCAACTGTCAGAAATATATTTTCTATTCCTTTCTGGTAATAATTGTCATTACTCTAATTCTAGCTTGTAATGAGTATCACAAGAGATGCTGGAATATGTTACTCTGTCTAGCACCTAGAGCTATGAGATACCCCCTTGTTTCTAATGGCTATATCTGAGGCTGCATAGCATATAAGTCAAGTCAAGCTTTAAATCTAAGAATCTAAACTTACAAAATATCTGCAGATCTCACTTCCAACACGATTTCTAAGCATTATATCTCAGGCAGTATGGTGGCTGATACCTGGTCCTGTTTTAAAACCTAGATTCCTAGATTTACAACATGACTTGGCTCATATATCTAGGCACTATATAGCTTAAGATATAGCCATTAGAGGCAATTAGGGGTATCTCATATGTCCTTGGCAACTGGAAATTATGGGCACTTCTATATGCCAGTAATAGCACTAGTCTCCTGCTGGTAATATCAGCTAGGCTGTTGATCTACCAGCCTCGTGGCTACGATAGCTTTGAAGGCAAGTTCGGGAGCACATTGTGTTCCTGTCCCCTCCTCATCCTATTCTCATTCTTGCAGCCATTTGCAATAATTCCTGGAGAACCCCTTTAAATGTGTAACTGTTTTCAAATATGAAAACTTGGTCCAATTTATTAACTTACCCTAGTCAAAAATGTGAAAATTGTGTAGACCATGAGAATTCAGTCTATGCAATTGACCAGCTGAACCTGTAGCCACTAGTGCAGTGGAAAACTCCTTTACACTTTACTTTTTTCTCCTCATCTACACACAACAGCTTGTTGGATAAATTTGGGCTAAAATATGACTTATTTCCATTTTGTAGCATCAACATATTCTGGAGCTCTGTGATTATGTGTTGTGTTTGCATTAGTCTCCATTGCCATTGGGACTTACGATCTAATTCCCCCAAGTCTATGGCTGGCCGTAAACACTAGCCAACAATGTTTCGCGACCCCTCTATACACATGCATGCTCAGCTTGGCAGAATGCAGCTGTCAGAGGTGTCTCCCCAAATACAAAAGAAACAAGAAATCGCAATCCAACTGCCTAATCCTTTTCATTCCCAAAATATCAGGGAGGATTCCAGAGGTGCACATACATACCCATTGGATGGTTGGCCAGTCCCAATCAGATTAATTTATCTAATGTCTATGGCAGTTTAATACAGAAGTAAAAAGCTAAAGAAAAGTAAATTACGTGCAGCTATGAAAAATAAAATGCTATGGCGCTCCCCAGCTATAGCTCCACTGTATAGAAACACACTGCAAGGAATCGCAGAAGAACCATCAACCAATGGCTGTATTATAGATCCATAAAACATGAGAAGCAGTTCATGTCTACATATTTAGAGCATGTACTGGCTCTTCTTCACAATATCATGCAAGACTGGTTACCACTACATTTAAAAACAATATGGAAATATCACCTGCAATATGTGTGAACATTTAAGTAACATCTAAAGTCTGGGCTGGATCACACTATACAAAAAATGTAATATAATTAATCAAATCTTTAAAAAATATCTGAATAAAAACATTAAGTACATAGTTACTAGTCTGTATTTTAACAATAAATATACATTAAATTATTTTTAACCTCAATTCTGCTGGAGACCTGGTTCCTAATTTCATAATACAGAATGCTTCGCGGTTACAAATTATTTTTTCCCAATTACCTTCACGGTGCAGTGTGTTCACTTTGTCAGTAAAAAATACAAAAATAGTAGGGGTGGGAAATGAGAGAATTAAAACATACATTTTAATTTATCAATATTAAAATAGCTGGTGCAACACTGCATTAAAAGGGCAGAAGAATTATCAAAAATGGTCATATATAGACCCCAACAATATGGGAGATCAGTCTTAAGGATCAGTCTTACCAGTCCTGTAGTGTTCACTTGTATGTTTCATCTCATAGGTAGAGAATCATCAGGGGAATCTGGTGCCTAAAGTGAGAATGCTGTAGAAAGTAAATAGGAACAACAAAACTCTCTTTCAAATGTGAAGAGAGAACAATATTGTGCAACCCCACATAAGATGAGGCCCTTTCTCCTTACCATTACCAGCCTTGCCCACTGGCTTTAGGCTGATAGCAACCCCTTGTTGCTATCAGCCTAAAGCCAGTGGGCAAGGCTGGTAATGGGATAATACTGAAGAATAACCCACCAACGATGCTGACATCGCTGCTTTGCTGCAGACTGACAGCCTAATGATTCTCTACCTATGGATGAAACATCATGTGTTGAGAGTAGTATAAAGTGACTTCTTGAGGGACTTGGCCATACCAGGATCAGGTTCCTGATGGGGTTGCCCCTATCTGAGCCGGTGCTCTGTATGTGCTAGTTAGGGTGGGCTTAGACCCCTTCCCAGATCCTATTAGGGTACAATAGGGATAGTGATGCCACCTCTTTCAACTTGCAGCATCACCCACCATTGCGTCCCCCATTTGGAATTATATAGGAAGATTACTCTCCATGCCTGATCTTCTAGCATTGGTTGAATCCATACAACTCAACACTACTGGACTGGTAAGACTGGTTCATGTTTTCTCCTGTACTGTTGGTGTCTATATATGACTATTTTTGATCATTCTTTTGCCCTTTTAATACAGTGTTGCACCAGCTATTTTAATAATTCTAAATTACCGTAAAAAGTATGTTTTAAAGGGAACCTGTCATCTCCGAAACACCCCCTGAACTAGAGTAAGCGTGTATAGTGTAAGTGATGCTGAATTCGAATATGTAATTTTTATCTTCATACTCACTTCCATTCCGACGCTGTGCTCCCACAAATCTGCAGTAAAATTCATTGAGAGGACTCGTCTTTGAGTCCTCTCCATTATGTGAGTGAGCACTGGAGCATATTCGGATTCAGAATCACTTACACTATACACCGCTTACTCTAGTTCAGGGAGTGTTTCGGAGATGACAGGTTCCCTTTAAGTCTCTAATTTCCCACCCCTATTATTTTTGTATTTTGTTTGACAGTACATGGGTTTCTTCGCCTCATATACCAGATATGCAATTTCTGATTTTTTTATTCATTTTTTCAGTGCCGTGAAAAGGAAATGATTTCAGGGATCCTGCATGAGTCACACCTGAGATGTTTGAATAGTTTTCAGCGATGCTTGTAATGTGTTCTGCAAGCCTAACTTTTAATTTTCTAATTGTGGAACCAACATATGATTTGTTGCAAGTAACACACTTGATTTTACAGGTCACATAGCTGGTTTCACAATTAATAAAATTTCAAATACTATGAACAGTATTACAAATGTCAGTGAAAACCTTAGTTTTAATGCCATTTGTAAATACATTATAGCACATTTTATCACATGGGCACTGTTCTTACATTTTTTTCAATGATTTTACAGAGAAAAAAGAAAAATATTTATAAAAAATATTTTTTTATTTCTTGAAAATTTCTGCTTTATATATATTTTTTCTGTAGATGTGTTTTTGAAGTCTCCTTTAATAACATGCAGTTTGTTCTGTCCTTCAATTTGTTTTCCCTATATTGAACATCCATTTTTTATATCCACATTTTAGTATTCTATTATCTATGTTTTTGCATGCCTTTTCATAGGTAGATGACATGTTGCAGATTCTCCTGGAATATACTCTCCTTTGGGTACAGCTTTAATTTTGTGTGGCGACTGTTGCCATTCAGAATAGTGTTGCCAGCAAGAGGCTTACGATACAGTGCTGATTGTGCAGCTTAATAAATTAGAATATCATTGAAAAGTTAATTTATTTAAATAAGTTAATTCAAAAAATGAAACTCATATGCTATAATACAGAGATTCATTACACATAGATTGATCTATTTCAAGCGTTTATTTCTTTTAATGTTGATTATTATGGTTTACAGATAATGAAAACCCAAAAGTTAGTATCTCAGAAAATTAGAATATCATATAAGACCAATTAAAAATGATTTTTAATATAGAAATGTTGGCCTACTGTATGTACAGTATATGCACCCAGTACTTGGTTGGGGCTCCTTTTGCATGAATGACTGCATCAATGCAGTGTGGCATGGAGGCGATCAGCTTGTGGCACTGCTAAGGTGTTATGGAAGCCCAGGTTGCTTTGATAGCAGCCTTCAGCTTGTCTGCATTGTTGAGTCTAGTATCTCTCATTTTCTTCTTCACAGTACCCCATAGATTCTCTATAGGGTTTAAGGCAGGCGAGTTTGATGGCTAATTAAGCACAGTGATACAATGGCTATTAAGCCAGGTATTGGTACTTTTGGCAGTGTGGGTAGGTGCCAAGTCCTGCTGGAAAATAAAATCAGCATCTACATAAAGCTTGTCAGCAAAGGGAAGCATGAAGTGCTCTAAAATTTCAAGTTGGACGTCTGCGCTGACTTTGGACTTGGTATAACACAGTGAACCAACACCAGCATGACTCCACCAAACCATCGCTGACTGTGGAAACTTCACACTGGACCTCAAGTAACTTGGACTGTATGCCTCTCCACTCTTCCTCCAGACTCTGGAACATTGATTTCCAAATGAAATGCAAAATTTACTTTCATCTGAAATAGAGATGAGCAAATCTATTTGCCACTTCGTAGATTCGTATTGAATCTTCCATTTTCTCAACTCCGAAGCGAATCCGTAAATGTTATTATTCATAAATGTTCTTCGTAAATGTTCTTTACTCGTAAATGTTATTATTCGTAAATGTTCTTTAAATTATTATTATTCGTAAATGTTCTTTAAATTTTGGATGCTACATATGCTACGTACAAAATGTACGTATTCTTCTTGCCCCCTCCCTTCTTCACAGCAAACAGCATGGCAAAAGAAGTGCGTCTCAAGTGGGGAGAAATGGTCTTTTGGGACGGGTTCCCCAAACCACTGCCCGCTCCAGTTATCAGAGCATCTCAAGTCTGCAAGAGAGTCTCACGGTCTCCTGACTCCATATGCGCCATGCCGGCTGGTGCGGCTGCTGCGGCTCGTGAGGCGGCTGGTGCGGCAGAGGCGGCTGGAGCGTTCACTTCACCGCCCAGGAGGAGAACAACACCTTCCTCCGGCAAAATCCGGGGCCCCTTCGCTACCGGGGTTACCCTACTATCTAAGCCCCTGGTCCCAACAGGGAACCACCAGGCACAGTACCAGTGCGCTGCCTTCAGGAGTCACCAGATGGCACCCTCTGCTTCAGGGAGAAGCCACAGTTGGAGCCTCTGATACCTGGACTGCCACCACTACGACCATCACAGTCCTTTCAGCTGGGTCAGCTGATGACTTCGTCGTTTACCTTCCAGTCTACGGTGATCCACCAGTACCAACTACCCTGGAAGATGAAGCCAGCAGCAGCCAGGGGAGCTGGGGCTTCTTCCCTGGGTGCAACCTTGCTGGAACCGCTGCAGTCAGAAGTCCTTACCCCTGCTATCCCGGCAGGAGAATCCGTGGCTGCAGCGCTCACCAGCATGACGACCACCCAGACCCTGTCAAGTCCGACTTCTGGAAGAAGAGGGCAGTGGAGTTCCACCACGGCAGCGAGCTTGGCCTACAGGAGGCAGGAGCGTCCTCTGATGTCCTTCAGCAGTAGCTCAAGCGAGGAGGACTTCAGGTCCCTCATTTGAGAAACCCAACTACTGGCTGGTTTAAAGGACACTTCAAGAGGACCTATGGGAGCCACACCATGGATTGGACCTGACGGGTGAGAGCTAGTTGACACTTTTTTGTGTAGTTTGTATTGCCCCCATTTGACTCTCACCCAGATGGACATGGCTTGTCAGTACTCCCCCACCCTCCTTCTGCTGAAAATTCCCAGTTGTGCCTAAGTGCGCCTATTTTCCTTTTTCCCCCCTTCTCAGGCTATTTGGGAGACCCCTTTGCAAAGAGGGTTCTCTATTTGCTGCTATTTTATACCATCCATGTAGATTACATGTTACCTGTTTGTATTACAAAATTACCTCAGGTGGATTTTGGATCACGTGGATCATTGAATTTTGTACTGTGTTTCAGTGTTTTATTATCATGCCAAGCAACCACGACTCGAGGAGAGACTCAAACGTATATCTGAGACATTTATGCTTGCAAATGTGAAATTGCACTAAAATGTTTGCATAATTGTCTTTGCTGTATTTTAGCAACAATGTTTTTACAGGTTCTGCAACGTTCAAGCACTTTAGCCCATTCTGTGTATTCTTTTTCAGGTACTGCAATGTGTCCTATTATGCACTTATTGTACAGTGTTTTTTAGTGAATTATGCACTTAGCCAGATAGCTAGCACCTTACTTTTCTACCTCATATGGACTGCCTCTAAAGACTGTATGCCTTGGCCTACCCTCGTGCGTATCACACAATCGTGAGTCAATAGCACGCTAAGGATTCGTACGTACTATGTATGCTAATGCTTACGTATTATGTACTTTTAACGAAGCTGACTGTATGTTCGTAATTTGTGTAGGAATGTTCGCTAAAACAACGATTATTTTTTCACGCAAATTTGACCGAATAAATTCGGATTAAGAACAAGTCTTGTCAGAAATTCGTCGATTATACGCCGAAGCGAACTTTGGATGATTCGCTCATCTCTAATCTGAAAACAGGGCTTTGGACCACTGAGCAACAGTTCAGTCCTTTTTCTCCTTAACCCAGTTAAAATGCTTCTGACATTATCTTTAGGTCATGGGTAGCTTGACAATAGAAATGAGACAGTTGTGGCCCACTGAATCCAGCTGCAGTCCACTCCTTGAGAACCTCCTCCAAATTGTTGAATGGCCTTTTCTTGACAATCCTTTCAAGGCTGTGGTTATCCCAGTTGCTTGTGCACCTTTTTTTCTACCACAATTTTTCCTCCCACTCAACTTTCCATTAAGTTGCTTGGATACAGCACTGTGTGAACAGCCAGCTTTTTTTTTTAGCAATTACCTTTTGTGCCTTACCCTCTGTATATCTCCTTTAAGAGAAATATCCAAAAAGGAGACCTCAGATTTATCCTTGACTTCTGTAACTTTAAGGTTAACATCATTATTGTTAATGTAGCTCAAAAAATTCTGCACAAGCATTACACCAACATCCTCCACTATAAGAATGTCATCGATGTAGCGCCTGTACCAAATATTTTGGCACAAAGGCGTGATAACTCAGGACCATGGATTTTATGGAACGCTGAAAACATTTTCTTCATTTGAAGTGCAGCTATTTCTGGGCTGGTGTGCAGATATAATCTGCTCATCTTAGCCTTTGAAGTTGTACAAACATGTAATAAAAAGTACTGGATCACTTAGTGTAGCACACATATAGTATGACTAGAAATGACTTGTCTTGCCATTTTATGTTTATTCAGATTTACATCTTTGACTGGTATGTTATTTATGACTTTAGAACCATAAAAAGCGGAAAGATTCTGGATAAACAAAGTAAGAACTCAGTGAAAGACTCAACAAAAATTATTTAAGAATTCAGCACGAGAGTAAACTTTCCAACAGATATATTAGACACTCTCTGGGTGGTTGAACTGTGAAATGCTGTAATAACATCATACAAATGACCCAGTGTAGAACAGCTTGTCTCATAATACTACAAGAGAAGCAAATTTAATAGGAAACAGGTATACTGAAATAACTTGCTACAAATTTACTGTTTTCGGTAGATGATAAATCTCTTAAGAATTCATTCTTGACATATTTTGGAAATATTGAACAATTGTCTATAAATGTTATTTCTGTAATGGATTTCAAGTAACCCTACAATGATGTTTGGAACTGAAAAAACAATATAATACCCTTCTATAAATTATCTAATCTACATAAATCTATGTACATAAAACTAGGGCTGAGCCACCATGCTCCCCATTGGTAGTAATGCTTTTCTCTTATCTCTCTTTCAGAAAGGCATTTGTGTCCATTCAGGCAAATGACTCTGTATGTCAAGTGTGTTAGCATGGTCATCAAAAGATATATGGGCAATAAGGCCTATCGTGAAGGCAGTATTTCAAAAGTTGGTTCAAGGAGTTGGGATCAGACCATCCAAGTTCCTCCATTCTCAACTCAACTAATCTTATGGACCTTACTTTGCACAGTGCAGCATTATAATAATAAAAACAGAAAGACACAGGAGGAACTCAATTATTCTGGAATTTAAAAGGGTTATTCCATGATTCATGTACAGTAAGCCCCAGAGAAGCTGGTGCAGAGAATGGGAGTGGTAGTGGTCGTGATGAAGTGTTGTGTCACAGTGTACTCCTTCAGGTCATTGCTCTTTCGGGATATGTGAAGTAGGAATGTAGTATTTAAGAATGAGGCCAGAATTAAACATATTAAAACCTCTTTTACTAAGTGCAACATAGAACTTCAAATACATTCAGTGGCAGCTGATTTTAACTGCAATCTTCTGGTACCATTAAGGAATATAGAGGCAGGTTGGATAGCTGCAATTTAGCACTTGTGGATGTACTGGCCTCGTAGTATTCTGGGTGATGGGTGTCTTAGCCTTAGTCCCTCACCTCACAGCAGTATCAGTAATGCTAGTTGTAGCTGTTCACTCTGCTGTCTGTCTTCTCAAGGATTTACTTAAAGGGGTATTCCCATCTCACAAATGTAGTTTGTATAGTTAGATATAGCCATACCAATATTATTACTAATATAATGTATTTATATTTGTATATCCATTGTCCCACACACATCAGTCAGGCAGTTGCCCCTGGTTATGGCCACCGCAGCCATGTAGTAGTGGTGGCCAGCTTGCTCCTTTTCTAACCCGCTCTGAGGTAACTGCTGAATAGTGAACGCACTTTGCATGAGCATGCGGATACACATCTTAGGGTACTTTCACATCTGTGTTTTGGACGCTACCAGTCCAAAACGCAATGGTAAGGATACGTCCAAAACGCAGACTTTATAAATGGATCCTGCTCCATAGAGATGAACTGATCTTGTAACAGGATCAGTTTCTCTACGTTTTAGAAGCGCAGACAAAAATGCTACAACCCTAAGATGTCTCCCCGCATGCTCATGCAATGTGCGTTCACAATACAGCAGTTACCTCAGAGCGGGTTTGAACAAGAGCAAGCCGGCCACCACTACTACATGTCTCCGGTGGCCATAACTAGGGGCAACGGCCTGACTGATGTGTGTGGGACAATGGATATACAAATAGGAAAATCTTCTAAACGGTACATTTTATATAAATACATTCTATTAGTAATAATATTGGTATGGCTATATCTAACTATACAAACTACATTTGTGAGATGGGAATACCCCTTTAAGGCTCAGTCAAGTTGATCTATCTGGAGAACCTCTCCTAGAAGCAGGAGCCAGGACCAGCCTACCTATACCAAGAAGGGAGGAACAGAGTGGTTAGCTTTGTTCCCGTCAACCTTTGCTAACCATTCCTTACTGGAACAAACAACCAGATATAAAATATAAAATACATAACATTATAAGACATAACTATATACTATATACAATATTGTAGTACCACCAGATCTAGGGTACTACACATGTAAAAAAAAATGAAAAGCAGACATCATATAGTACATGCCAATCTCTTTCTAACAAAGCTAGAACCAACCTAGTACCTCACATGGATCCATTTCTCCAATTGCTCTGCCAGATTATCTTCATACTAGAAGCTCAGATGGTGCGCCCTTTCTGCTGTAGCTTTCACCCTGTAACTATGCCAGCTTCTAACAATAGAAATAATAAAGGGAAAAAGGTTCAGGACTCTGTCAGGCGCTGCCGAGGTTTCCAGTAAATACACAACTGGAGCGATGTGACTAATGTACAGTATTCTTTTACTAGGTGATTGTCTACGCATTTTGAGGGCTGAATCACCCTCTTTCTCAGGACAGTAGATATGACTTGGGGCAGTTGAAAGATGGAACTGAGCATATGTGTTCATCTCAGCAGATGGACATACACATTAATATACAGATTAAACCCCAGAGAGCACCTTTATAATGAAGCAAAGAGACTATCTCACAAGTCAAGCATTTTTGTAACAGAAAGTGAATTATAAAAGTAACTAGTTTTTTAAGCTGATTTGCATAAAAATAACATTTAATGGTGACACAACCCCTTCAATTCAGTCCCTCTACCTTATCCATTGCAAGAAGATGAAATTCATAATGTTTTTTATGCCATATTAACCCCAACTTCTTTCAGCCTCCACAGCTGTTGCTTCTTGAATGACTCTAGTAGGGTCACTAATTATGGGAATTTGCTCTGTGAAAATTGTATTGTAGTAGTAAAGCAAGGAGCTGGAGAGCTGTAAAAGGCAAACTTGCTCTTTCAGTTTCTGATAGCCTCATTGATCATGGTGGTCATGTAGTTTCTGGGAAGAACTTTTAATAGATGACTATTCCTGGTGATATCTGAAGGATAAAATTATACACAATAACTTCTTGCTTTACTATTTGTTCTCCATTTCTACGTTTTCACAAATAGGATGGCTCAAAAGTTTTGAATAACCAGTTAAGAACCAATTATAAAACATCTACCGTTAAAAGGGCAGACTAGATGGACCAGGTGGTCTTTTTCCACCGTCAATCTTCTATGTTTCTATGTTTAAAAGGGTTGTGCAATAATGGGAGGTTGGCAAACCTACTTGGCTAGGACTTTATTGCTTCCTGGAGCAGGCTTCCCGCTCCTTCTCCTTCCAGTCTGTGATGCTCCTCTATACCTCAAAGTCAACATCCGTTTTGACATGGCTGCAGCCAATCATTGGCTTCAGCAGTGACTGGATCCCCTTGTGTCATGTGACAATTTGTCATAACTTAAGGGGAGCCAGTCACTACTGTGACCAGTCACTGGCTGCAGTCAACATCAAACCAGATGTTTTCAGAAAGGGAGTCCAGTTGAGCTTGCAGGCTGAGAGGAGGAGTGGGCAGCCAGCACCAGGAAAGCTTCCCTTTACTGGTCCAACCAAGGGGGAAGGTTTGCCCCCAAAAAAACATTCTTGCACAAACCCCTTTAAGGGTCCATAGTGCACATCAGAAAACTTCCATTCTGCCTCTTGTTTTAACAGCTGGTCATTTTGCCCTCTTGACCAAAGCAATATACACTGTACTTGAATTTCCTTTTAATTAATCTCTGTCTGTCTTTAAAAAATCCCTGCGGGAACAGCCCGTCTATTTATTTTTCTCTGTTAATCTCAGATCTTCTTTTGTATTTCATGGCTTAGGAAATGAAAATTGATGTGATATTTTACAAAACACCAAGATAGCATTTAAAACTTTCCATTACGGTTCAGCTCTTGGTTGTGTCCTGGGGGATGACCAAGCTTAAAAGGAAAGCCTCTAAAGGAATGGGAGGTTTTGAAGGCAGGTATATCCTTATACGTTTAAAGTCAGTAGCCCAGGAATGGAGGTTTTGAAATAAGTTTCAAATAACCAAAATATTGCAAAGACCGTACTCTGAATACAATCCAACATTAACAGACAATTTATAAAGGCCAATAGTGAATAGATCAGATCAGACAACTACACTAAATAATATCCTCCTGGTGTATCTGTATAATATTGCAATTCTGTCTTTCATCAATAGAGGGGGACAGAGTTGGAGTAGGGTGCCAAGAGCCCACCAGTAGAAGTTACTCTATGGGCCCACCCTATAGTTTCAGGCAAATATTGACACTTTAAGAGGTTTTCCAGTTTGCATCAACAGCCTTTAAAATAATCATTTATGAAGGTTGCTGCAATTTTGTAAGGTATTTCTTTTACTTGTATTGCTCGTATCTTCTTTTCTGGACTGTGGTCACATGACCATGTCCATGCAGCACTTTATTTCCAGTGATCTTATGTCCATGGGCCGGGCATGTAACTTTTTTTTATTTTCCCATTGGTGTAGGAGAGCTTTTTCAATGGCACCATTTGGGGGTATATATATCTTTAACTGCTTAAAGGGGTTGTCTCACTTCAGCAAATAACATTTATAATGTAGAGAAAGATAATACAAGCCACTTACTAATATATTGTGATTGTCCATATTGGTTCCTTTGTTGGCTGGATTCATTTTTCTATCACATTATATACTGCTCGTTTCCGTGGTTACGACCACCCTGCAATCCATCAGCGGTGGTCATGCTTGCACACTATAGGAAAACACACTATCCTGTGTGCTCCCGCAGTCCCTGCCACCAGAGAGGCGGGTTCTTTTTCTTAAAGTGTGCAAGCACGACCACCACTGATGGATTGCAGGGTGGTCATAATCATGGAAATAAGCAGTGTATAATGTGATGGAAAAACAAATCCAGTCAGCAAAGGAGGCAATATGGACAATCACAATACATTAGTAAGAGGCTTGTATTAACTTTGTCAACATGATAAATGCCACTTGCTGAAGTGAGACAACCCCTTTAACATTTATTATTTTTTTTAGGGTGAGAAAATGGAATAAAACACTAAAAACATTGTTATTTTTTTTAACGCAATATAACAACATATGGTTTATTTCAGCCAAAATATTATGTTTTGATACATTAAGTATAGATACAGAAACAGAACCAAGCTGTGTGTATACAGTAGATACAGTAACAGAACCAAGTTGCATGCATAGATACAGCAACAGAACCAGGCTGCGAGTACAATAAAATAACCAAGCTGTATCTATAGACACAGTAACAGAACCAACCTGTGTGTATAGATACAGTAACAGAACCAAGCTGTGTGCATAGATACAGTAACAGAACCAAGCTGTGTGTATAGATACAGTAACAGAACCAAGCTGTGTGCATAGATACAGTAACAGAACCAAGCTGTGAGTATAGATACAGTAACAGAACCAAGCTGTATGTATAGCTACACTAACAGAACCAAGCTTTGTGTATAGATACAGTAACAGAACCAACCTATGTGTATAGATACAGTAACAGAACCAAGCTGTGTGCATAGATACAGTAACAGAACCAAGCTGTGTGTACAGATACAGTAACAGAACCAAGCTGTGTGTATAGATACCGTAACAGAACCAAGCTGTGTGTATAGATACAGTAACAGAACCAAGCTGTGTGTACAGATACAGTAACAGAACCAAGCTGTGTGTATAGATACAGTAACAGAACCAAGCTGTGTGTACAGATACAGTAACAGAACCAAGCTGTGTGTATAGATACAGTAACAGAACCAAGCTGTGTGTACAGATACAGTAACAGAACCAAGCTGTGTGTATAGATACAGTAACAGAACCAAGCTGTGTGTATAGATACCGTAACAGAACCAAGCTGTGTGTAGAGATACAGTGACAGAACCAAGCTGTGTGTAAAGATACAGTAACAGAACTGAGCTGTATGTATAGATACAGTAACAGGACCGAGCTGTGTGTATAGATACAGTAACAGAACCAAGCTTAATGTATAGATACAGTAACAGAACCAAACTGTGTATACATACAGCAACAGAACCAAGCTGTGTGTATAGATACAGTAACAGAACCGAGCTGTGTGTGTAGATACAGTAACAGAACCAAGCTTCATGTATAGCTACAGTACCAGAAACAAGCTGTGTGTATAGATACAGTAACAGGACCAAGCTGCGTGTATAGATACAGTAACAGAACCAAGCTGTATGTGTAGATACAGTAACAGAACCAAGCTGTGTGTGTAGATACAGCAACAGAACCAAGCTGTGTGTATAGATACAGTAATAGAATAAAGCTGTGTGTGTAGATACAGAAACAGAACCAAGCTGTGTGTACAGATACAGTAACAGAACCAAGCTGTTTATAAATGCAGTAACAGAACCAAGCTTCATGTATAGATACAGTAACAGAACCAAGCTGTACATATAGATACAGTAACAGGACCAAGCTGTATATATAGATACAGTAACAGAACCAAGCTGTATGTATAGACACAGTAACGGTATCTAGGTACAGTAACAGAACCAGTCTGTATGTATAGATACAGTAACAGAACTGAACTTCATGTATAGATACAGCAACAGAACCAAGCTACATGTATAGATACAGTAACAAAACCAAGCTGTGTGTATAGATACAATAAAAGAACCAAGTTGTGTGTATAGATACAGTAACAGAACCAAGCTGTGTGTATAGATACCGTAACAGAACCACGCTGTGTATAGATACAGTAACAGAACCAAGCTGTGTGTATGTATACAGTAACAGAACTAAGCTGTGTGTATAGATACCGTAATAGAACAAAGCTGCGTGTATAGATACAGTAACAAAACCAAGTTGTGCGTATAGATACAGTAACAGAACCAAGCTGTGTGTATAGATAGCGTAACAGAACCACGCGGTGTATAGATACAGTAACAGAACCAAGCTGTGTGTATGGATACAGTAACAGAACCAAGCTGTTTATAGATGCAGTAACAGAACCAAGCTTCATGTATAGATACAGTAACAGAACCAAGCTGTGTGTATAGATACAGTAACAGGACCAGGCTGTGTGTATAGATACAGTAACAGAACCAAGCTGTGTGTATAGATACCATAATAGAACCAAGCTGTGTGTATAGATACAGTAACAGAATCAAGCTGTGTGTATACATGCAGTAACAGAACCAAGCTGTGTGTGTATAGATACAGTAACAGAACCAAGCTGTGTGTCTAAATACCGTAATAGAACCAAGCTGTGTGTATAGATACAGTAACAGAATCAAGCTGTGTGTATACATGCAGTAACAGAACCAAGCTGTGTGTGTATAGATACAGTAACAGAACCAAGCTGTGTGTCTAAATACCGTAATAGAACCAAGCTGCGTGTATAGGTACAGTAACAAAACCAAGCTGTGAGCATAGATACAGTAACAGAACCAAGTTGTGTGTACAGATACAGTAATGGAGCCAAGCTATATGTATAGGTATAGTAACAGACCCAAGCTTTCATACTTTCATACATGCAGGCACTCTTACATACAGTACACACGTTTTCAAGCATGCAGGCACTCTTATATACTTGCATACATGCATTCACTCTTTTTTTTATAATTGTGTTTTTATTGAAATAATTTTACGGACAGTGAGAAAAAAGTACCACAAACATGCGTGGATAAATCTTGCATCTCAAGTCATAAACAAAATGCCGAACAAAAGCGAACAGCAACATAGAGAAATGGATATCATCATTAGATTACAAATAAATGACTGAATAAAGCCATTCCTCGTGCTGCGTCCTATTATTATAATAACATTAGTCATCTGAAATGAAATCATTAACAGAACGGAAACCCATAAGAACATTTGTGGGACATCATCTACTATAGCCATGAAAAGGCAAATAAAGGATAAAGCGCACAAAAGACCAAAACAAAAACGCAGACAACACAGACACAAGAACAATAGGGAGGGGAGGACAGAAAGGGGAGAACCATATCTGTGTAAGGTCAGAGTCAAACTTGTCTACTTAGCGAGAAGGAATCCCATATGGTGTAGAAGAGGTCCACTTTATTCTGCAATAGTGCTGTCCGGAACTCCATGGTCCTGACCTCAGATACCCTGGCATACAGATCAGAGATCTGTGGTCAGTCAGGTCATTTCCAATACTTGGCAATAAGGCAGTTGCCGCCGTAAACACCAGCAGGAACAACTGGAGAATGGTTTGGGCATGGACGTAGGTGTAATATTCAACAGGTAGGAGAGGGGATCCAGGGAGACACTACATCCTAAGAGGTCACATAGGAGCTATTGAACACAATGCCAAAAAGGACGGATGAGCTTACAGTCCCAAAAAATATGGGGAAGTGTTTCCTTGAAACTGCTGGATTCATACTATAGAACAGATCAGGAGTATGATACCAAAACATTAGGACCGTATATAAGTTTTCTTTAGCTAAAACAGAGAAGGATGACTTTGCCGCTCTCCTCCATATGTCTGGCAAAGTCCTCCCCAAATATTCCTCCCATCAAACCAGAGTGGTGGGGTATCCAGTCCTGAAGAGGTACTAAAAGGGTGAGGGTCCTCTTCTGCAAAGACGCTCGAACGCTGTTGGAAGAGAGATCACCAATTCCAAAAAACAGTCTGGGCGTAAAATGACTAACCTGGGTATAAAAAATGCCAGTGGGTGATCAATTTTAGTTTGAAGAGCTGAAAAAGATAACTCCCTTGTGCATGGGTCAACCACATCTGCAAAATAAAAAATCTCTTGTTGAAACCATGGTCTGGTAACAGGCCCAGAAAGACTATTCAGGAAGAGGTGATGGTACAAAAAAGATGTAATGGAGGAATGAGGTGAAGCTAATGGAAACTTTCTGCTATAGTTCTGCCATATGGATCTAGTGACGACCAAGGAGTACCCTGGTAGTGGAAGCTCTATAAGGGCTCTATAAGAGGATTGGGGTGGGCAGAGCCAACCACAATGTCTACATTTGCATCCAAATAGAGTAAGTCGGTAAAGAAGCCTAGGCTATCACAGTTAGACCACCCCGGAACCTGCTGCCCAGTACTACCAACCTGTGTATCCTATGCCACTTATTCGCCCATAAAAATCGTAAGATCTGTGATTGCAACATTTTAAAATATCGTAAGGGGACTTAAACAGGTAGTCTCAAATAAATACAGGATCTTCAGAAGAATCGTCATTTTTACCGCCACTATTCGACCCAATAAGGGTAAGGTATGTTCCACTTGGTTAGAAGTTTCCTAATTTCAGATAGATGGTGGTGGGGGGGAAGGTTTAAGTTTATACAGATCCATATAACGTATAATAAGGAGTCAAGTTAACGCCAATATATCGGAAGGACTACTGTTTACAGTTAAGGGGGAAATTCGCCTGAAGTGTGCAGTCTTACGAGTATTAACTTTATGTATGCAGGGTAGATTGGAGATTGGGAACCACCAATAAAGACATATTACGATGAGTGTTATCTCCACCCTGTTCGCAAGGGACAGAACCTACTTGGTCCTCGTGTAACAGGGAGAGAAGATAGAAGTTTAGACATGAGGCCAGAATTTTAGTGAACATTTTAATGCCTGAATTTAATAGGGCAATTAGTTACTGGGTTTCGGGATCATTGTGAGATAGGAATGAGACACTGAGGTGGGAACTACCCCTCCCGCTAGAAACGAGTTAAAGAGAGACATCATTTGGGGCAATAACTCCAATTTAAAGGTCTTATAGTAGTGGCATGGAAGATCATCCGGCCCTGGGTACTTGGCATCTGGAAATTGATCAATAACTTCTTAAACCTCCTCTGCTGTTATGGGGCCATTAAGCGCAGTAAAGGCTTCAGACAACAAAGTGGACAGGTGACAAGATGCCAAGTTCAGGAGGTTCTCCATAGACTCAACACTATATAAGACGGAATAATATGATGCAAACCACATGGCTATGCATTCTGGATCATAAATCATATCCCCGTGCTCCCCTTTAATGACCTATGGGCTAGCTTGAGCAGGTTAGTCTCGTAGTTGTATAGCCAGGAGGTAGTGTGGTTTATTTCCCCACACACAATACCTCTGTTATGTATATAGTAAAAGCTTATCAACCTTACCCAAGGCTATGTTGTGGAGTTGGGCACGGGTATCCACAATGCTTTTAAGGGTGCAACGAGTCAGATGGGACACCATCAGTGCCTCCAAGCATGTCAGATGAGATTCTAGGGCCTGTGTGGTAGTTGCCACATCCCTCTTGAGTCTAGTTCCAATGCAATACAGTGTCCCCTCATCACAACTTTCTGGGCCTCCCAAAGACACCCAGTGTCACTCACTGATTCCTCATTAAGCTCAAAATAAGTCTTCAAATGAGCACACACAGTATCAAATGCTTTGGAGAAGTGAAGATATACGACATCCATTGATTCACCATGGTCAAGTCTAGAACTGATTAAATTGGTTTGACATGACCGATCCCTCATGAAGCCATGCTGATATGGCGTTATTTGCTTATTTTCATTGAGGTTCTCCAAAATATAAACCCATGACAGATGTTAAACTTACCGGCCTATAGTTTCCGGGCTCCGTTTTTGGACCCTTTATGAATATTGGCACCACATTTGCTAAGCGCCAATCCTGTGGAACACTCCCTGTCAATATAGCATATCTTACTATCTGGTATAGAAAACAGTGGGGGTGGTTCCCCTATTTCCACGGAGATAAAAACGTTTTGCTAGCTTATTCTTATGGATATACTACTTATAGCTGCATATCACATTGTTTGAAATTTTACAGCAAAAGATCATTGTGTGCCCCATATTTTGTTGATACGGACAGTTTGTGTGATTGAAGATGAGGTCAAATTTCAAATTATTATTTTGTGACCTACAGGCTGTGCGTTTGCTGAATGTCCTCTACAATGTATAACCATAGGTAGTCCTGATATTATAACATTGAAATGTGCAGAAATGTGTCATCATATAGGAATACTCAGTGTGAAAGATGAACAGAAAAGAGGGTGTTAATCCATATCAACAGATCACGTTCATGAAATAGCAGTTTTGCAGTCATATAAATGCGTTCAATCTTAAACAGTTGACTAGAGATAGAAAAATGTATTTAGTTGAACTTCGCTCCTTCTACTGCAATTATCAAGACAGATACAAATCAGGAAACAATTAAACTGAGAAAACCTGTTAATGGCTTTAGGCTAAAATTGCTGACCAAGGGTCAACTTCTACTGCATGACAAAGCTTGGCACATTGCTTGACATCACCCAAGAAGTTGGTACTGGAAACCTTTTATTGCAAAATAGTATTTATGGGACCACCATTTTCCCAATAAGTATTAGCCCCAGAGGTGGAACTCCCAACTATAGGATGTTTCTGGTGTAGGTCAGAATACCCCTTTCTATTCCTTCTCACTCACACACACTCCCTCTGTAGTACTTCTCTGTGTAAACTGATCCACCATGGAGAGTGCAGCAAGTGCCGGTGGAGCCGATGCAGAGGATGGGAGTTGTAGTGGCCCTGATGAGATGTTGTAGTGTCACGGTGTTCTCCCTCAGACCGTTGCT
This sequence comes from Rhinella marina, assembly GCA_900303285.1. Taxonomy (NCBI): domain Eukaryota; kingdom Metazoa; phylum Chordata; class Amphibia; order Anura; family Bufonidae; genus Rhinella; species Rhinella marina. Next base: position 213,885 of record ONZH01025495.1, on the reverse strand, counting down.
CCCTGGGGATTGGTACAGTAGAAACGTAGTATTGAAGACTGAGGCCAGAATAAAATTTTTACTAAGTGCATCATATAACTTCAAATACATTCACTAGCAGCAGATTTCAAGTGCAAAACTTCTCTGGCACCTGTAAAGATTATGGAAATAGGGTATGTGGGGCAATTTGGCACTTAGGTGGTACTGGCCTACTATCATTCTGAGTGATAGGTGTCTTAGCAGTAGTCACTCACCTCACAGCAGTGTCTTTAATGATGGTTGTAATAGTTCATTCTATTGTCTAACATCTCAAGACTCCACTTGAGGCTTAGAGTAATCAGATCTCTCTGGAGAATCCTATTTGTGAGCAGGAGCTCTGCAGTTAGCTTCCTCTGTCCTCTGTCTCTGGACAGGAACCCAGCCCCCTGGCAGGAAGCAGGACCAGCCCACTCCTACCAAGAGGGGAACTGGTTAACCCTGTTCCTTGCCAACCATTTGCCATCCATTCCCTCTCGTAGTGGAGATTGCACTTCCTCTGACATTTTGACCAGGCCTCCCATGATCCTCTGTCACTCTGTCATATCAGACCCATGTGATCTTGGAAAGGGCTGGTTGATGCTCTCAATCCACAAGCAGAGTAAGTGGAGTCCACTACTTGTCATATCAAAGCCGTGTGAGAGAATGATGGAGGGTGTAGTGGACAGAGTTTTTGTCCCAGGGAAGGGTGTAGTAGGTGTTAACATTTCTGGCAGATCTTTCAGTGTACAGCACTATGGGAAGTGTTGTGGCTGCTGCTCATCTACATCCACAATCTGCAAGTTCAGGTTGCAAACAATGGAGTGAAGTGGGCGCATGGAGATTGAAGTGAAGACTTAGGAAAAGTACAAGTACACTATTTTGCTCTGTCGGAGACTAGACGCGGCTTATGCAATTAAATTATATTTTTGTCTTTGTATGGACTTTTAATTTATGGGGGAAAATGTAAACAAGTATACTAGAAAACTACAAATTTAGGGCTTCATGACATCACAGTAAAATTTACCGTATTACTACAGTATTTCTTTATGAAAAAAAACCAGCTAATAGAATTGAGATTATCACAAAAGGTACAATATGGTGGAATGTTTTTGTGATGATGGTAAGGTTGTTTGCAAAGACAAAGTTGTGGCACTGTTGCGGTAATTCCATAATTGTATGAAGGACACTGCATACAAGAGGAGCTAACAGACCAGCAATGATGACAGATGATGTGTCTTTATCCAAGTGTTGATTTAAACATCTTTAGCTTTGTCATTTAGCAATTATGATACATATTACACATCAATAATTCAGATAATGTTTTCATACACTTCTGTTCTGTTCCATTATTTCCATGCCAGCACAACCATAAGTTAACAATGGTGTCAGCATGGGCGCATTGTTTATTTAATAACATTATTTCTTCATAGGCTACAATGCTATCTGGTTCTGTTTGTTGACTGTAATGATTATAAAGACAATACAATGACAGGTGGCTACATAAATGTCCTCCTAGAGCTCTTATGGGGGAAATTTATCATGAAGTGAATTTTTGAAGTCAGAAAAATTCCTGATGTTTTTCTTGTAACTAAGATTGTGCCTATTTTCAACTTTGCAGTTGATAAATCTGGGGTAAACCAAATTAACATGCTAACTCTGTCCACTTTTCCACCTACTTTTCTAAGTGGCAAGAGCAGTGTAAAATCACAAAAATGTGCAATTATTTGCCCATTTAACTTTAATGGGAACGGGCTGAGCCTAGGATATGTGACCAATGAATGTGACATCACTGTCCTAAAAAGAAGCCGCAGCACTCACAAAGGACTGCGGTCTCTTCAAACAGTTGATAAGCAGGGGTGCCAGAAGTCGTATCCCCACCAATTTGATATTGATGACCTATCCTGAAGATAAGTCATCAATATTAAACAGCCCCTTTAAAGCACTTCTCATTGTGCCTTACAAGTGTTAAATCAAATCTCCTGCTTCTCTTTCCCATGGACCTTCTTACCTGGTACTTTGCTGGGAATGGGACTCCCTCTCGCCCCATGCTTCAATTCAGTTCATAGGTCATCTTCTGAAGCTGTCTCATCTGCATGTCATCTTCTCCAAAGGAGCTTTGAAAAATGAAAGGCGAAATCTGATTGGTTGCCATGAGCCACTAAGCCAGTTTTACTTTACACCAGTTTAAAAAAATCCCCCCCCCAGTGTTCTTGAGCCCGCATTTCTGTAATTTGCACCAAATCTGTCAAATGTTGCACATTTACTTATAACTGTTTTGTCTGGAGATGTTACAATGCGGTGGTGTTACAATTCTTTTACACCAACAAAAATCTCAGTTTATAAATCTGACATATGCTCAATTAACAGAGCAAACCACTTTTCCATCATCTTTTCAAATGTGGAGAGTGGTGTAAAATCACAAAGTTTTAATTTTTGTGCAAAAATGTGCAATTTTTTCTGCCGGAATTCAGACTCAAATGAAATGATAAATTCTCCCCATGGCTCTAAGTAGGGCTCGGGAGGTCCGGATCCAAGGTAGCTAAATTAGGGTGAGAAGTACTATTATGAAGTTACGCAATTGTTTAAAAGGGGTTCTCCTGGATTTTCATATTGGCGGCCTATCCTCAGAATAGGTCATCTGAATGACACTGGCAGGGGTCCAACTACATACATCTCCGCCGATCATCTTTTTGAGGAAGCCATAGTTTTGTTGAGTGCTGTGGCCTCCTCACAGCTTACCAAGCACAGTCCCTCCATTGGATAGTGGCTGTACTTGGTAACGCAGCTCGGCCCCATTGACTTATAAAGGACTGAGCTGCACCTAAGCATTTTAAACAATGAACATGACGTCACATAGCCTAGGAAGAGGCCTAGGTGCTGATAGAGAGCTGTGGTCTCTTCATACAGTTAATCAGCAGGAGTGTCAGGTGTTGTAACTCCATCAATCTGATATTAATGATATTATTCCTGAGGATAGGCCATCAATATCAAAATCCTGAAGAACCCATTCACGTCACAGCTTCCAAACTATCTGTATGTACTCATTGAATAGGAACAATCATAGGAATAATTATTTACATTCAGGGTTGCAAATTTGACCTTTTGTTTTTAGTCAGACTGCAGTCATTGATGTGCTGTTCTGCTGCATTAGAGTGAGGATACAGCCCCCTGCAGAACCATTACAGTCCACAGGGTACAGCCATGCATAGCAGGTCCTCAGCAGAAAATCTGCAGCAGATCTCACAGTATTCCACAGCAACAAATTCTGCATCAAAGGAAAATTATTTGATGGTCTGCATTGCAGAGGGAGAAATCTGCAGCAGATTTCCACAAAATAAACTGACATGCTGTGGATTCGCACCATGTGAAAAGTTTTGTGCAGATATTGTTGCAGCCTATTTCCACAGTGCATGGCTGAGATTAAAATCTCATCTACATTGCTGCTACTGTAAATATTGTGGATTTTCCACATGCATATCTACTGCATAAAATCCACAGCATTTACACTACATGTGGCAATACCCTTAGAGGACACTTTCAGGTGGCCTAAAAAATCATCTTAACTTTGTTTCACTGCTATATATTGTCATGTTGGCGGATGTGCAGCGAGTCCATGAGGAGCCAGTGCAGAGGATGGGAGTGGTAGTGGCCCTGATCAGATGTTGTGTCATGGTCAGAGGCGTAGCTACTGGGGGGGCAGGGGGGGCGACGGCTCCAGGCCCAGTGAGTCAGGGGGGGCCCAGCAAGTATGACTATCAGGCGAATACAAGTGAGCGCTTCCATTATGGAAGCGCTCACTTGTATTTAGCGACCCCTATCAGACCTCAGATCAGCCCACCCAGCCACATAAAATTAAAATAAAAAACCTTTCTTACCTGTCCCCCCGCGCTGCGGCTGCCCTCTGGTCAGCGCGCCACTGTCTTCATAGGTCATAGTGCACGCACGGCCAGGGAAGACAGTGGAGCGCCGGAACCGGAGGGCAACCGCAGCGCAGGACAGGTAAGAAAGGTTTTTATTTTAATCTTATGTGGCTGGGTGGGCTGATCTGAGGTCTGATGGGTGCACAATACGCTGATCTGAGGTCTGATGGGGCACAGTAGGCTCATGTGAGGTCTGATGGGGCACAATACGTTGATCTGAGTGTCTGGTGGGGGCACAATATGCTGATGCTGATCTGAGGTCTGATGGGGGCACAATATGCTGATCTGAGGTTTGATGGAGGCACAATACGCTGATCTGAGGTCTGATGGGGGCACAGTAGGGTGATGTGAGGACTAATGGAGGCACATTCTGCTGATCTGAGGTCTGATGGGGGTACAATACGCTGATCTGAGGTCTGATGGGGCACAGTAGGCTGATGTGAGGCCTGATGGGGGCACGATACGCTGATCTGAGGTCTGATGGGGGCACAATACACTGATCTGAGGTCTGATGGGGCACAATGCGCTGATCTGAGGTCTGATGGGGGCACAATACGCTGATCTGAGGTCTGATGGGGGCACATTCTGCTGATCTGAGGTCTGATGGGGGCACAAATACGCTGATCTGAGGTCTGATGGGGGCACAATATGCTGATCTGAGGTCTGATGGAGGCACAATACGCTGATCTGAGGTCTGATGGGGGCACAGTAGGGTGATGTGAGGACTAATGGGGGCACATTCTGCTGATCTGAGGTCTGATGGGGGTACAATACGCTGATCTGAGGTCTGATGGGGCACAGTAGGCTGATGTGAGGACTAATGGGGGCACATTCTGCTGATCTGAGGTCTGATGGGGGTACAATACGCTGATCTGAGGTCTGATGGGGCACAATACGCTGATCTGAGGTCTGATGGGGCACAGTAGGCTGATGTGAGGTCTGATGGGGGCACATTCTGCTGATCTGAGGTCTGATGGGGCACAGTAGGCTGATGTGAGGACTAATGGGGGCACATTCTGCTGATCTGAGGTCTGATGGGGGTACAATACGCTGATCTGAGGTCTGATGGGGCACAATACGCTGATCTGAGGTCTGATGGGGCACAATACACTGATCTGAGGTCTGATGGGGGCACAGTAGGCTGATCTGAGGTCTGATGGGGCACAGTAGGCTGATGTGAGGACTAATGGGGACACATTCTTCTGATCTGAGGTCTGATGGGGCACAATACGCTGATCTGAGGTCTGATGGGGCACAGTAGGCTGATGTGAGGTCTGATGGGGGCACATTCTGCTGATCTGAGGTCTGATGGGGGCACAATACGCTGATCTGAGGTGTGATGGGGGCACAGTAGGCTGATGTGAGGACTAATGGGGGCACATTCTGCTGATCTGAGGTCTGATGGGGGTACAATACGCTGATCTGAGGTATGATGGGGCACAATACGCTGATCTGAGGTCTGATGGGGCACAATATGCTGATCTGAGGTCTGATGGGGCACAATACGCTGATCTGAGGTCTGATGGGGCACAGTAGGCTGATGTGAGGTCTGATGGGGGCACAATACGCTGATCTGGGGTCTTATGGGGCACAATATGCTGATCTGAGGTCTGATGGGGGCACAGTAGGCTGATCTGAGGTCTGATGAGGGCACAGTGGGCTGATCTGAGGTCTGATGGGGGCACAGTAGGCTGATCTGAGGTCTGATGGGGGCACAGTAGGCTGATCTGAGGTCTGATGGGGGCACAGTAGGCTGATGTGAGGTCTGATGGGGCACATTGGCTGATGTGAGGTCTGATGGGGGCACATTCAGCTGATCTGAGGTCTGATGGGGGCACAGTACGCTGATCTGAGGTCTGATGGGGCAGAATACGCTGATCTGAGGTCTGATGGAGGCACAATACGCTGATCTGAGGTCTAATGGGGACAGTTAGTTTAGTGATGTAAAAACTGGGGACAGGTTTCCTTTAACATAGGAGTCCCCTTGTTTTTTACTCCTATTACTCCTATATTTTACTGCATTATATGGTAGAGTATTTAGACTAGGGTATGTAGAAAGTCTATTGTACTGTACTTAACAGCATAGATGATCTAGCAGTTTATATAGTCATCTTTCTAATACAATATTATAACCACAACTAGTAGTATGTGCCTGTGAAGTTGGAAACGTGCGTTTGGGAAGCCACTTAGTGGGGGGTCCACTCAAGTATGTTTCGCCCCCCCTGTGCTGAACCTCTAGCTACACCTCTGGTCATGGTGTAATCCCTCAGGGATCCTGCTGATTGGTGCAGTGGTTTAAAGGAAATCTGTCACCGGGATAATCGCTATTGAAGTAAAGCCTTAGCCTAATAGTACGTAGTACCTTATAACCAGATGTGCCTTTGTTTCAGCAATAGGTGTTTTCTATCTTCTGAAAATCCAGTTTATTTGGTATGCAAATGAGCCAGTAAGGTGCCCAGAGAGGCATCATTCTTGCTGGAAGGAGCCCAGGCACGCCTACTGCTAGTGCCCAAGCCCGCCCTCATACTGGGAGCAGAGAAAAGGGGGAGGGCAAGTTATGGCTTGAATGTGATTTAGGAGGGGTGGGTGGACACATTGTGGCTGGAGGAGTGCCTGGGCTACTTCCTGCAAGAGTGACGACCCTCTGGGCACCTTACTGGCTCATTTGCATACCAAATAAACTGGATTTTCAGAAGGTAGAGGCACATCTGGAAATAAGGTACTAAGGCACATCTGGAAATAAGGTACTAAGTGCTATTAGGCCATGGATTTTAAGAACAGACGAGAAGTAAAGGAATTAAAGTATCTCTTTGCTTAATGCAAAATTGGGGTTGCAGTACATCCAGCATGATGGTGGCTAGCAAAGGTGCTAAATATCACATCTGGTATGCTATCTTGCTGATACCTCTTTATTGAACTTTTGGCTAACAGCTGGAAGCTGGCACTCATGGCAATAGGTGGCCATTGGGTGAAAACAGAGGCTTTTATGAGTTTTCCTTGCCTGCATCTGATGTAGGTGATCTAGATGATGATGTCTGAGCCATAGTCCCTCACCTGTAGCAAAGTCTGTATAGCTGTTGTAGCTGGTCACTCTGCTGACTGTAAACACTGTAGTTTTGTACATATTGGTCTCTCTGGAGTAGTGGTCTCTCAGACAAGCAAGTTCTCTGGTCCCTAAGGCCCTTGGGCAGCAGCAATAGGATGTGCTTCCTCACTCCTCCCTTTCCAGGCTAAGACTCCACTCTCATGGCAGAACGTAGGACCAGCCCACTCCTAACAGGGGAGGAATGGGTTTGTTAGCCCCATACCTGATGGCAACCATACCTCACTGTCACTAGGACTAGGCAGTTTGGTGCCCTAGGCAAAGTAGTCAAATGGTGCCCCCCAAATTGGCCCCGCCCATTATTATAAGCCCCTCCTAAATATAATAGGCCACTCCCAGCAAACACTGTACAGCTGAAATGATATTGTTGAGTCCCGCCTGTACACATCATACAGAGAGGGGAGGACGTGTCCTGGCTGCACTGCCTGCCTCACATTATACAATAGACAACAGCAGGCTACAGCAAGGAAGCTCCTTCCCTCTCCTCAGATCCTGCTCAAGGCCTGTGGTTCCCCACCACCATCTGCCACCCACCCGTGACCTGCTGCCCCCCTTGGCTGTCCTCACCCAGCTCTGAATCCTCCTTCTGCAAATGGCAGAGGGAGGAGCCAGAGCATCTCCTCTCCTACATAGCGCCCCATACCTCTTACATCCAGTGATGTCACCTTTGTTGTAGACATTCTTTTTCCTGATCTTCTTCATTCGGACCAGACCGCCATGAAGATTTTTCAGCCATCTCTCGTATGTGCAGAGATACAAACAGACATTAGTTTTCCACATTTCCATCATCTTCACATCTTCTGAACACCTCATCCTGCCACCCCCAATACTGTGCCCCCTAATACTATACTGCAGAAATTGTCCCCTGAAAAATACAACTACCACACAGATAGTGCCCCCTACAACAATTATTAGCACAAAGTCCCCTAAAAAATAACTGCGTCCGGACACTAATAGTATAAAGATAATGTCCCCCAAAAATAATTGTGCTAAATTGATACTGTGCCAGGGTGTCCCCCAAAGTAACAGTGCTCCCCAAAATCCCACCAATAGAAATAATTATTTGCCAGAGCACACTTAATAGTAATGCCCCCATAGTGCCCATACTAGACATCATGTACCCCATAGCCCCCAGTAGTAGTAAAGCTCACCATAATACCCCCAAGTAGTAATAATTCACCTTGTAATATGACAGAACAAGAAATACCCCCGCTTAGTGCCTGTAGTTGAGCTAATGTCCCCATAATGTATGCCAGTATAAAATACCTCTATATAGTGTCCCAGTAAATGCCCCCATAGTGTCCCCCATAATATGCCAGTAAAAAATGCCCCTTCTTGCTGCCCCCACCAGATGCCCCTATAGTGCTCCTCTCCCCCATAATGTGCCAGTAAAAATTGCCCCCTTAGTGCCCTATAATGTGCCAGTAAAAAATGCCCCTTGAGAGTTACCAGATGCACCCCATAGTGCTCCACTTCCCCGTAGTGCCCCAAAATAATGCCCCTATAGTGCCACCAGATGCCCCATAATGCCTCCCATAATGTGCCAGTAAAAAATGCCCCCTTAGTTCCAGAAGCCATAGTGCCCCCTATAATGTGCCTGTAAAATATGCCCCTTTAGAGCCACCAGATTCCCCCATACTGCCCCCAAATAATGCCACCAGATGCCCCATAGTGCCGCTCACCCCTATAGTGTCTGCCATGTGACTATAAAAAATGCCCCCTTATTGCCACCAGATGCCATAGTGCCCCCATAATGTGCCAACAAAAAAGGCCTCTTTAGAGCCCTCATAGTGCTCCCCTCCCTCATAGTGCCCCTATAGTGCTAGTCCAGCTCTCCCCTATATTGCCCCCCATAATGTGCCCAAAAAAAGGCCCCCAGATGCCCCCACAGTGCTCCTCTCCCCCATGGTGCCCCCCCCTTAATGTGCCAGTAAGAAATGCCCCAGTAAATGGGCCAGTGATAAATTGCCAGCAGGTGCCCCCCTATAATATGGCATCTAAAAAAAAAAAAAAAGAACAGAAAAAAAAAACAAAAATCACTAATACTTACCTCCATCAGCAGCAATGAGGTGCAGGCCTTTTCCAGCCTGTGTTTCCCGCGCTGTGTGCTGCCCGGCTCAGGTGGCGCGATGATAATGACGTCATCGTGCTGCCTGAGTTGGCCTCTGTTAGGCCGCAGCTATTAGTGCCTGCAGCCTATCAGAAGAACAGGGAAGGGAGACGCCTCTCCCTCCCCTGCCGCAGCACAGGCATCTGTATCGCTGTCCTGAGGATGGCGATACAGATGAATATAGAGATGATCGCTTCCACAATGGAAGCGCTCATCTCCTACTGCCCCCACATGCCGACTGCACTTAGATCCAGGGCCGCACCGCCTGTGGCGATCGGCGGTGCGGCCCTGAGGAATTTAAAAAAAAAAAAAGTGAATGGTTCTAGGGGGGGTCCAGACCCGTTGGACCCCCCCTGTGGCTGCGCCCCCCTCCAGATGGCGCCCTAGGCGGTCGCCTCCCCTGCCTACCCCTAGTCCCGGCCCTGCGCTCCGGTGTGCGGGCAGATGGACACCTCCTAGGGAAACCCTGACTCCAGTCCTGGCTAACTACCAGTATGAACAGGCCTAGAAGGTAGGCGAGTTCATATGCTGGATACCTGGGACCCTAATTGTCCCTGAAGGACCCTGAAGCCAGTGACTGGAATGAGACAAACTGTTCCTCCACCAACCTTGGTCGAACAGTAGTCTCCCCTCAGGCTCCAAACACCAAACACCAAAACACAGGGAAGGGAAACACACAAGTAATACAAAAATACAAAAGGGAAAGAGCACACTTAACTTTCCTGAAGCTAATGGCAGCAACGGGATCTCCACAGAGAGTCACATACCAGCAGGCCACAGATACCAAAGAAAGTATAAACTGCAAGGGATGGTGAGAGAAACAACACTAAATAGGAAAGGCTTAATAGAAAAGACACCTACACCTGAAGGGGGAGGGTGTGGTGAAAGCCAGCAACCACAACACAAACAAAGGAGAACCTGTCAGATTAACCCACGTGTTGCAAATCTGACAGACCTCCTGCTACCTGTCACAGGAACGTCCGTGACACTCACCTGCTGATATACCATGCAAAAATGACATAACATTACAAATATTACATAACAAACCAAACTTTTGCAGATACCCCCAGGTCTAAAGTACTGCAGATGCTTAAAATAATTAGCGCCATACCATCCTAGAATGTATATGGCATAAAAATGTTCAATCTTGTTGAAGATTGTTCATCCAGTTGCATTTTAGCTCACACTAATAGATTTAGAGTAGAACCAAATGTGGCATTTGGCTGGTCGCCGAGCTGCAATGTGACCAGTACCCACAATACCTTTTTCCTGGTGCATTAAAAGAGTCCAGCTGAACATGGTGAGGAACACTTAACACTTACATTTACAACAAAAACTACTTAGACATACACAAAGCATGAAAAGATCATCAAAGTTGTGCCACGTGCTGTTGAACTTTGCATGCATCCTTAAGAAACCAGTGGAAGGAGCTGGTACACATTGCACAACTTCACAATAGGCCCTATGGGCAAACATGTTCTCACTCATATTTCAGGAAAAAACATTTTGATTTAGTATGTGGCATAAGTGACTGTTACAGTAAATATCTGTAGGTGTTGGTTCTGTAACTGTTGCCACTAGTAGAACATCTTAGACCTACTCGATATAAGTGGATACACCTAAGCCAAATAGGAACTAAACTTAATGACAATACCATTCTGAAGGGGCTAGGTGAGCATTGTCTTTTACTAGTGTTGGCACAATGCACACACTGATGCTTCTGGGTTGTGTCAGAGCTGTGTAGTTTGGCAGCTATAGAAGATGACACTGCCAGGTGCCAACAGAATTTGTTTACAAGCGGTACTGTTAGGATAGACTGTCCTGTAATATTATGGAATCCCAGAAGCTGTTACTGGCATCAATTATTATTTAAGGCTGCTCTGGGCCAAGTAAAGCAGCTTGTAAACAGTCAGCCCGCTGCCCATCTGTTAGTATAAAACACTCACTAAAGAGATATGAAAGATTGCTGTCAATTATGGCTCACATCTTGTTGTGTGAAGGGCCAGATTAAAGTATACAAGGTCCTCCATTCCACCTCTGGGACCTGGAGACTGCCTAATCCCCTGTAGCAAGCACATAGAGGACTGACACCTGCAAAGAATATGTCCTTCTAGTCTGACCTCTATGAGAGTTAAGGAGTCAGCCGAGACAGTGACTTCTTTAGACTTGAAAAATGCGAATCATATGAATGCCTGTGCCCTTCCTATACCCCAGCTGTGGTTGTGTGTGTTTATGTCACTTCACAGAGACACTATAAATAATACGCTATACGTTCCTCAAAAATAGGGTTGTTTAATAACATATTTACCAAGGAATCTAAAGTCGTTTTCTGACCCCTAAAATATGTAACACAACCTGAAAGGTTAAAAATTTGTATTGAGTTCCTTGACCTGTCCAGTTCAGTGCATCAAAAATACACCTAGATAATAGCTTCCAATTTTATATGTCCTATACCTTGTAAGATGTTCTGTTTAGTGAACAAGTGCTGAATACAAATGGCAGTACTGTAGGTCAATTCTCACTATATCCTGTTAGTACAAAGCATGTAGAATTTCTGATTTTCTCCTGTCAGTAAATCGGTCTGGAACTAATCCCCTCTAAAGATGTGCAGTGTGTAAATATCAGTGGTTGTTAAGATGTAGAAAAAAGGCGGTGTGGCGCCAGCTTCTCTAACCTCTGGCAATCAGCTGTTATCCCTAAGAGAAAGCACATCTACCTCCTCTCTACTGCATCTCTAGTAGAGTAGAGATAAGTGAACTTCCTAAAATTTGTTTCGGTCTGATGCGTTCTCTTCCTCTTTCTACAGGATCAGAATTAATAAAAATAAATAATTAAAAATTTGAATAGAATTTCAAATCTAACAAATCGATTCGCTCAGCTCTAAAATGGAGCATTACATTGTTGACTATTGTAAAAATGACCCAACATGAACTGTATCGACTGGTTGGGTAGCAGTACCAGTCTTGTCAAAGGAGTACTCTAAAGGGTCAAGAAATCTGAAGCATTATTTTTATCCTGCTCAGATCCAGAACACCAAAGTTCAGGAAACTTTGTTTATTGATAACATAACGCATTACAGGACTGAACAGGCCTTTTCGAAATTGGTGTCCCAGATCTGAGCAGTGCCGCCGCATATCTACTGTTTACAGACTCTCACGCTGCTATGCCCGATCCCGGTCCCAGGATGTGGCAAACCAGCAGCCCACCAGACACATACCTTAAAGTCTCCAAGAGTGTTGTACCTCTAGCACAACAATGATAGGTGAGCCCTTTTTGGCACCTTCTCTTTTCTTGCGTACTCACAGTCCTACCCCTATTATGCACATCTCATTTCATCTATGTAATTTGTTTATCCTGTTGAGTCGCTACTTTGTACCATTTCTACTTAGAACAATTGTTATGATGCAGTTGCCATTGGCCTAATAGGTATTCCAGCATTCTTTCCTTTTGTACCACAGGAATAAAAATGTATTGAAGACTCCTGCTCTTTTTATGTCCATTGTTTCTATCGTTCATGGTGTAAAGATGTTCTTCAATTGCATAGTGATGAGCTGCTGAGCCATTTGAGATTGACTGGTTACATGAGAAATGATCCAAAAAAGACAGCCATTTTCAATGAAGTTTTCAGGTTTCCCATCCCTAGTAACCAGGTCTTCATATCAAAGCTGGGCTCAGACTGAGCTGTGAGAAGACAAGACTAGAATGAAGAGAGTTGTGAAGGTGCATGACCATCTCGCCATGAGTTATCCTCTGGAAACAATAGTTTCTTAATTAGGTTGGTCAAGGGTCAGGGGTTGGACCGATGGGACATCTGTGATTATACTATACATAACTTACGTGAGGACACCTCTGTAAGGCCACACACACATGGCATTAATAGCATGTTCAAGCTATTATAATGATTGCTGCCAAGTCTAAATACACAAAAGGATCCAACACAGGATAGGTGATAAATATGAAATCATGGGGTGTGGGGGGAGGGGGTCTAAATGGGACCTCCATCGATCCTAGGACTTGAGGATCCACATACTCCCTCTCTGAATAGAGTAGTAGTGTTTAATATTAACGTTTATAAATTGTACACAACATCTGCATGACACTGAGGTCTCAACTTCTCATCCCACAGGATGTGGCCTTTTGTTAAAGTAGCTGAAAATAACATAAAGATAGTAAAATTTGAGGACAATAACTCTCTATGGTTGTGACCTGAAGTCTGAGACCCAAATCTGGACATTTTGTTTCATATGTAAGAGACACTCCAGAACATACCCATAGGGCTTTCCCTACCCATTTTCCCCGTGAAATATGTTATTAGCATCAAATTTATCATTGCTGCATTTCCCCGAGGAGAATTAAGGTTTGAAATGTCAGAAAAGAATGCAGTATCCAAACAATATCAGATTTCAAAGAAGAAACTAAATTGTAAAATTCTGATAAATGCCAATGTAATTGAATATGCATAAAATGTATCTGGTGCTTATACAGGATAAGAATAGACAGTCCAGCTGCCACAAATAGTTATAACCATGTCCACATGCGGTGGCCAGTAGCCGCAAGATTTTGAAAATAATACCATAATTGTGCGGCCATTGGCCTCTACATATGGGTTTTGGCCACACATATGGCTTTTGGCCATGTGGGGCAGTGGGGGATCTGTTCTTACCTATATAAAGAGAGTCACCGTCCTGACCAACAGACTGTCAGAGAGTCAGATAATTCTATAAAGTGGGATTCTATCGCAAATGTATCACAGATCATCACCACTAAAATATAACCTTTATTAGATGATTCTAAAAATGCCATACCACTGTATGGCATCAGTCTGAGGCATCCATTTAATGTATACTTTTTGTATACATTAAACAAATGGGAAAACGTGATGTGAACACAGTTGAAGCTTTTTTATTTTGGATGAGTTATACTTTTTTATGCAGAAATTCTGCAGTGGTCTTTTTTGTTTTTATACTGTTGGTTGCAAAGCATAAATAACAAAATAATTTCAATTTTATGGGTCATTAAGTTTACTTCAATACTAGATATAGAGTATACTACTTTTTAATATTCATTTTATATTTTTTAATATTTTACTTTCGTTGAAAAATACATTTTTATATTGCTACATTCAGGGAGCCATAACTTCTATTTTTCCTTAGTTTCACAGCATTGTTCTTTGGGCAGTACAAGAAATGTTTTTGCACTTAAAGGCTATGTACACCTTTGGAGGCATTTTTTGTTCATGATTACATTTTACTAATTTTTGGCTAAAACTCATGGGGGCTATTTATTAAGGCCGGTGTTTTAGACACTGGTGTTAATAACCACTTTACCTGCCAGTGGATCCCCAGGAGTTATCCATACCTTCGATGGATCCACCATCGCTTCTAAATGTTCTTCCTAGCTGTCTTATATTTAGACCTTTTTCTACACATGAAACAGGGGTAGAAAATGGTACACCCACTTTTTAGACCTGGCGTGAGCGGGGAAAAGTCACAGACTGCAGTGCCACTAACAGTTGCACCTCAATCTGTGCCTGAAATACACTTAACCTGGAATTTTTTTTTAATATTTTAAAATTACGGGCGTTTTCGGTCACGGTGATACCCATGATGTCTATATTTATGGTTATTTAGGTATTTATTTTTTACTTATACGGAAAGGGGGGTGTTTATAATGTCAGAGAGCAGAGATAAGGAGCCCGTCTGTTCCCCAACTGACGAAAAAGTGAGAAAACCCAGAAGCTTCTACTAGAGCATATCAGCTATGTACAGAAAAAAGGACTCCATATTTTTTTTTATAAAAATCAATTGAAAAAATTATTTTTAGCTCAAAATGAGTACAATGCAATAATTTAAAAAAATTGCCCCAAAGGTGCACATAGCTTTTAAGGGGGATTTGTAATTTGGAACATTGATTTTATATATTTTTTTTAATCATTTAATAAAACTTTATTTAATTCATTATCTTATTAGTCCCAACATGAAATGTGACTATGCAGTCTTTGTATCACTCATATAATACATTGCAATACACTTGTATGGCAGTGTATTATTGTCTGTCACTGTTTTACTGACAGACATATAAGGCACACACCTTTTTAATGCCTCTGACCCATTGACATCAATGGAATAACAAGGAGAGCTCCCTTCCCCTAGCTAAAGCTATTGAGCAAGACAGTTGTTTGGTTCATCTGGCCATTACTATGGATCGTACGGACACAGCTTCTGAGCCGCTGAGACATAACAGTACAAGGGAAGGCACTCAAAATGTTGACGTTCTATTAAAGGAGTTTTACGAGATTTTTTTTATTGATGACCTATCTTCTGGATAAGTCATCAATATGTGACTGGTGGAGGTTCGAAACCCAGGAACCTCGACAATCAGCTGTTTGAGAAGGCAGCTTTGTTCCTTTGAGAACCGCGCCCTTCTCTCTGGTTTTCCTAGGCTGAGTGACTACACGTTCAGCTGTTACATGGCCTAGTGAATGGGGCTGAGCTGCAATACCTAGAAGAGCCGCTATACAATGTACAGTGCTGTGCTTGATAAGCTGCGAAAAGGCAGCGGCGCTCCTGTGAAAAAAAGAGCTGATCTGCGGGGGATCCTGGGTGTCAGACCCCCACCAATCAGTAAGAAATTCTCAGAAAACCCTTTTAAGTCATTTTGAGGAAGAGGTTGATAACAAATAGAAATCTAGTACCAAGAATTTATCTAGCTACGGCTGTTCTAGGAGGATTGCTATCCAAACCAGTAAAGCCCTGGATGATCAACCTATCTTTGAGTCTGGATACCAAGCCTATCAGGGTTCAATCCCAGAGGCAGGTAGAAGATTTAACTCTAACACTGACTGCTGTCTTTGCCTATGTTTTGGTCCTGGCTCCTGTTTGTTCTGCATGCTTAGAACAGTGCTGCATTTCTGTTGGACCTTCCTGTGTATTGACCTTGACTTATTTCCAAATTTAACCATGTCTACTGATTAAGCTTAAACGGTTTCTCCTAGATTTGACTCCTCTGCATACTTCTGGCTTCTATTGACTCTCCTGCTTTAGACTCCATCTTGTACTCTCCTGCTACTACTTGTCATCTAGTAGCTTCTGCCACCTTACCCTACAGATGTGACCTGCATTCCTAGCAGCTAAGTGCAACCAGCCTTGTGGTGGGCTGTGATGAACACCTAGGGGTAGCTTTAGATCTATTAACTGAAGTGGTGAAGGAAGATAGTGAGCAGATTTCTTTACCATCGCTATTTCTTTACAACTAGTGAGGAATTTAAAGCACAACATATGTTAGAAAGTTGTAGAACCTTAAACAAACATTATGCAACTATTACATAAAAAATGAAAAACCCATTAAAACTACATAATCAAATAGAGAAAAGCTAAAGCTTACTGGCTGTACTCAAGAGTCAAAACCCCTTGCCTTACTCTGTGGATTCTTCAAAGCAAGCCCTGCTCAGAGACAGCATATAGTTTCCTTGTGACAGCACCAATGAAGATAAATAGTAGCAAAGCCAAGGAACAAGAGGAAACTGAAGCAGTGTAGGTCTAGCTGGTATAATTGCTATTTATCACAAACAATTGTGTGCTACTTGATTACTTCAAGTCAATAGCATCATTGTTATTAATTACAAAGATCCTTCTACTGCATGAGGAAATCCATTGTAACATTGGCAGAGATAGCAGGCAGTACATACATGCCAGACTAAACAGTACACAAATGAAAACAAATTGCACCACAACCAAAAATTCAATTGTAAAGAAAAGATGGATTGGAGATTAATAGAATTTACAGTAGTTTTGCTGGATGCAGGTGGTCACAGGAACTCACAATGAGAGAAGTAAGAACTTAATTTGTTTTTGTTCTAAAAGGCTACAAATTAAATTGGTTTTCCAGGATTTAAAGGCTATGTACACCTTTAGAGGCAATGTTTTGTTTATGATCACATTTTCCCCATTTTTGGCTAAAAATCATATTTTCAATTGGCCTTTATTAAAAATATTGAGCCATTCTGTCACAAAGGGACTTTCACTTTCACTTTGTACCGGTCATCTAATAAATCTTATCTCTAAACTACTAAGAGGTCATAAACACTTATTTTAACCTCATTCTTATTAGTAAGGTAAGGATTGAGCTTTAATGAGTGTTTATAATGTCTGAGAGCAGAGATAAGGATTCCTTCTGCTCCCCAGATGACGTAAAAGACAAAAAATCCACAGGAAGCTAGTAGAGCATGTCAGCTCTGTACAGAAAGGATTCCATATTTTTAGACCAATTGAAAAAAATGATTTTTAGCTCAAAATAAGTACACCACAATAATAAAAAAATGCCCCCAAAGGTATACATAGCCTTTAACTTTAGATGACCTATCCTAAACACTTACATGTTTTGAGCAAAAGTTTACTCTTAGTCAATGGAGGTTTCTTAGAATTTTAACCTTGTAAACACATTTCCTGAATGGGATAAAGATAATGGATTTTTAACAAGGTCTTGCTTATATAACTGTTTTAACACCTTTTTTTCTGGTATTTTTCACTCTTTTTCTTTTAGGCTTAGGCTACATTGGCAAAAAAAAAGCAAATAGCAAGCAACCTTGCTCTGGTCCTGATGTGTTCTTATTGAATAATTTTTTCTTTGCAGAAATAATGTAACAATTTATCTTGTTCCCTCATGAACAGAGGCATATCACAGATTTATGTAGTATGATATATAGCTAGATCTAAGAAAGTGATCCATCATTTAGCTAAGAGTATCTGTCACCAGTTTACGCTGCCCTTAGTTTGGGCAGCAAAATACTGGAGACAGATTCTTTTTAGTGATCTGAATACATTAAAGGGATATTCCCATAAGGACATTTATTTCCTATGGATACGCCATAAATGCCCAGATTGCTATTTTGAAGACTCATTAGCTGAAATATATTATTATTATTTATTTATTTATTTAAACACCATTAATTCCATAGTGCTGTACATCTAAGAGTACTTAGTAACAGACTGATACAGAGGAGGATAGGACTCTGCCCGCAAGAGCTTACAATCTACAAGGGGGCATGGTGAGGGCAGGATTGTTTTAATACTGTAGCAAATAAAGAAATGGAGGTACAGTACATTAAAATCCTATGTATTCACAAATTTCCTGTAAAAGGCAGTTACACCAACCACTGCCTTCTACTTTCTACTATCTATTCCCCTCTATTAATAGTAAATCCTAAAAAGCATACTAATTATGATGACTAATTTTATTGTACAGACTTCTTTACAAAGAATTACAGTGCCTTGTGAAAGTATTCGGCCCCCTGGAACTTTTCAACCTTTTGCCACATTTCAGGCTTCAAACAAAAAGATATAACATTTTAAATTTTTGGTGAAGAATCAACAACAAGTGGGTCACAATTGTGAAGTGGAACGAAATTTATTGGATCATTTAAACTTTTTTTGTAATAATAAAACTGAAAAGTGGGGCATACAAAATTATTTGGCCCCCTTGCATTAATACTTTGTTGCGCCGCCTTTTGCTGCGATTACAGCTGCAAGTCGCTTGGGGTATGTCTCTATCAATTTTGCACATCTAGAGACTGAAATTCTTGCCCATTCTTCCTTGCAAAACAGCTCAAGCTTTTTGGATGGATGGAGAGCGTTTGTGAACAGCAGTTTCCAGCTCTTTCCACATATTCTCAATTGGATTCAGGTCTGGACTTTGACTTGGCCATTCTAAGACCTGGATACGTTTATTTTTGAACCATTCCATTCTTTATGTTTGGGATCATTGTCTTGTTGGAAGATAAATCTCCGTCCTAGTCTCAGGTCTTTTGCAGACTCCAACAGGTTTTCATCCAGAATGGTCCTGTATTTGGCTCCATCCATCTTCCCATCAATTTTAACCATCTTCCCTGTCCCTGCTGATGAAAAGCAGGCCCAAACCATGATGCTGCCACCACCATGTTTGACAGTGGGGATGGTGTGTTCAGGGTGATGAGCTATGTTGCTTTTACGCCAAACATATCGTTTTGCATTGTTTCCAAAAAGTTCGATTTTGGTTTCATCTGACCAGAGCACCTTCTTCCACATGTTTGGTGTGTCTCCCAGGTGGCTTGTGGCAAACTGTAAACGAGACTTTTTATGAATATCTTTGAGAAATGTCTTTCTTCTTGCCACTCTTCCATAAAGGCCAGATTTGTGAAGTGTTCGACTGATTGTTGTCCTATGGACAGACTCTCCCACCTCAGCTGTAGATCTCTGCAGTTCATCCAGAGTGATCATGGGCCTCTTGGCTGCATCTCAGATCAGTCTTCTCACTGTTTGAGAAGAAAGTTTAGAGGGACGGCCGGGTCTTGGTAGATTTGCAGTGATCTGATACTCCTTCCATTTCAATATGATCGCTTGCACAGTGCTCCTTGGAATGTTTAAAGCTTGGGAAATCTTTTGGTATCCAAATCCGGCTTTAAACTTCTCGACAACAGTATCACGGACCTGCCTGGTGTGTTTCTTGGTCTTTATGATGCTCTCTGTGCTTTAAAGAGGACCCTGAGACTATCACAGAGCAGGTGCATTTATACGGAGACTTGATTACACACAGGTGGATTCTATTTATCTTCATCAGTCATTTAGGACAACATTGGATCATTCAGAGATCCTCAATGAACTTCTGGAGTGAGTTTTCTCTACAGGGAAATTTCCAGTGGGCCGATGTCTAGGAGGGCCATCCACGCCCTCCTCACAACTGCCACCCTAGTTCATAATGAACTGATTCTCTCTTATGCACCTGAACAGCAGCCGCAGGTGCCCCCTGAATTTAACTGTATTGACGTCCTCAGAAGAGCAATATAGTTGAATACTGTGGCCAGGTGGCAGTATTTTGTGCTGCACTGTGGTATTTGGTTCAGCCGGGCAGTATATTGCTGTGCACTATGGTATTGCTGGCCCTGCCTACTTCTGTTGTCCCTGCCTAATTATTACAGATGAGCGAATCATTCAAAAAATGATTCACCGAACATTCGCCGAACTTTTCCTAAGATTCGTATATTCGACGAATAGATTTGTTGTATTTGCGTACAAAATATACGTTATTATGTGCCTATTAGCGAACATTCGCACACTAATAACGAACGTTCATTTACAAAATGTACGCAACTTCTTAGAAGACGTACGCATGAGCATACTAATAGCGTACAAATCCTCAGCGTACTATTGTCTACGCGATTATGTAATACGTAGGCACGCACAACGAGAGGCTGCTGCGTGCACTCCTCAGAGGCAGAACGAATATTCGAAAATGGCATCCAGGCGATCCTCATCATTTAGCTCTGAAGAGCTGAAATTCCTGATCCGGCTGATGGACAGAGAGGATTACGATGGCACACACCGCCATACAAACCAGCATAAGAAGGAGGTGATCCAGCAGGTGATCCAAGGCCTGCACCATCGTTTTCTCACCATGCGGACCCCGGGCCAGATCCAGCGGAAATGGTCCAATCTGAAATTCAAATGCCTAGAGCGGCTTAATGAGATCCGCGCAGAGATACGGCAGATAGTGCAGTAATTTTGTTTCATGCTAGACAACACCTCTAACTATCGACCCAAACAACTTAAGTGAAAGTTTTCTAGTCATTATTGTTAATGGTGCTGGCCGTTCTCCCGTTTGCGTCAGGCAAATGCACTAGTTTCAAAGAAAGTACCCTTATATGCCCCTTCATAGTTAGCGCATCCTCCTCCTACACACAGACTCAAAGACGTGCCCATGCTGCAGCTACTGTCAGTGGGCGATATCCAAAGTATTCCTACCGCGCCGTGTTAAAGATATAAAGAAAGTTATTGCGACGATAACATCATCTATTGCCATAAATACCTTTTTAGAAGAAAAAAATATGATATGGCCCCCCTCTCACACCCATAATATCTTAATAGTAGTATGTGTTAGTATTAAAAAGAGTCATCATCTAACAATTGTGTACATTTTTATGTTGCAGAGCACCGTGAACGATGGCATCACCACCGTCGAGGCAGGACGGCCCCTGAAGTACCTGCAGCCTCTAGTAAGTGTAAAACATATTTAATTTATTTTTCATCCAAGCTACGTGGGAGTGCAGCTGCAGTAAGAGCACTAGTGGTTAGGAACGGGATCCTCCAGGCCCAAGCTACAACTGTTCATTAGAGTTGAATGTAAGGCTACGTCTACACTAGCGGCAGCCCGGATCCATGAAGGGTGAAGGGTCCCTCCGGATCCATGCTACCGCAGGTACACGTGTGGGGCCAGAACCGCGCTCCGGCCCAAATTCACAGTAATGGGGGCGGGCCACGGATCCGGCCACAGCACGTTAACCCCTGCTGAGAGGCAGCCGGAGTGAAAATACAACATGTAACTGTGTAGAACTAGTGTAGAAGTAGCCTTAGGTCATTATTTAATGATTTTTGACAGCTGCTGCAGCACAGAGGAGCCGCTCTCACCCCCAGCGAGAGAGGACCCCACCTGCCCCTCCAACACCACCAACCCAGCTACCAGAGGTAGAAGGTAGGTAAAAGAAAAAGTGTAATAGGTGGACCTTCTGTCTTCAAAATATGAGCTAAATGTATGTTTTATCTTTGGTAGCTCCAACGGACAGGAAGCAGTTTTCCCCTGGAACATGGGAAGACCACGCCGTATGGGTGTCCAGTAAGTACTACAAAAGGCTCAGTCAGTACAGAATACATGTCACAGAATAAGTTGCTCCAGTACATTAAAGTTTAGATTTTTTTTGTGGGACAACCACTGTAACTCGATCATACAAACTAAGTACATAACTGTTTCCACCCCTACAGACATCCCCTCTGACTTCAAAGTGGAGGCTGGATTACGGCGCCTTGGGTCCAGGCTCCACGCTGCCTCCCGGCTCATTCGTGGCCTGTAGCTGGAGCTGCAAGAGCTGCAGGACATGATGGCCCGACGTCTGCAAAGGCCAGCGTAAACTTATGTTTTTGTTCCTTTCTTTTGTTTATTATATTATTTATTTGTTAAATATAAGTTTTCATTTATTACTAAAATATTCTTGAAAAACCTGTGTTTTGAGTGTTTTGTTAAACCTTTAACACCTTCCTGATCCTGACATAGTGTGAAGAAGACAGAGTTTTTTTCCCATGGCCATTTTCCCATATTAATGAACACAGCGGTGTCTGCCGGCCAAAGTGTTACTACATTACACACACTCCTGTTCACTGATTACAATTGACAGACAGAAAAAAAAATAGCTTGGCTTGTTTGGGCAACAAGCCTGTACATTCTACCTTAACATAGGCAGTGAAAATTATATATGAGCTTTTTATGGCTGCCCTGGCCAGTAGTAGTAGGGGACGGGTATATCAGCATAGAGTGATAGGTAAAATAAATATACTATTTATTTATTTATTTTTTTAAATATATATAACACACACAATATATATATACTGTATATATATATATATATATATTGGAGGGGGGGACTAAAGACTGAGGCTCCAAAACAAACTTAACAATACTAAATAGAACTATTAGTAACGTTAACTAACAACAGCTACTCTCCTACTAAGCGTAGAAAACTGAGGCAGAGGTAGACAACAGTGTTTGGTTTTTAAATAGGGTTTTGGAGACTTCGAGTTCTCACAGCCCATGACATGACACAAGACATTTGGCTGTAAAATTATGGCCCAGCTGACACTCAGACTATTCTGCCCTGCAAGGCCTGATCTAATCACCACCAGCATCAACAAGAGGAGTATGAAATTCGGATGTAATCCAGCCTTTATTCATTTTTATAAAGGTATTTTTTTGAACACTGCCCGGTGACAGATTTGTCCTTTTGGGTGTCACCACCCCCCAGCGACATTAAAAACCCTCTCTGACATGACACTTGAGGCTGGGCAGGAAAGAAGCCCTAGTGCATAGTGGGACAGTTCCGGCCACTGTTGTAATCTGCCTGCCCAAAAGTCCAAGGGGTCTGAGAAGAGGCTTTGTGAGCCAGACTGCAGGTAAGCCTGAACCTGCTCATTGAGGCAGGTGATCTGGGCCTGCTCACTTGGCTGCAGCTGTTGGCTGAGGCTGTCCTCTATAACCACCGGATTATAAGGTGGGCTTCGGTATTTTTTTTTTTTTTTAGAAATTGCAGAAGGGACACCACTAGGAGGGAGCACTGAAGCCCGAGAGGTGGCAGAAAATGACGGGGTTTGCTGGAGAGGAATGGTGGAGCAGGACGAGTCTGACCCCTGGCTACATATGTATACTGCCTCAGCAGATGACAGCAGATCATCCGGCTGAGACTGAAATGAGCGTGCCATCCACTCCACTACCTCATCTACTTTCTCCTCCACTACAATTTTGCGCCTCGGTGGGTTAGCCTGGTGGAACAATGGCAAAGTATTGCAAATACTACTAGTAGATGCTCCGGCTACAGGTCCTTTGGCACTGCTACCCTGTGCCACCTTCTACTTTTTTTTAGAGCTCAAAGTCTGGATGGAACTGGACCCCTTTTGCTTATCCATTCCAGACATTTTTCAATTCACTCTGTGGCCCTGCAGCTTTGTCCCTGTATCTCCCTGTCTCTCCCTATCTCTCTCTGTCTCTCTCTTCCTGCTTGATTAAATACTAGCCCTGAACTGGCCCTGCAATTGCCCTGCAGTATCTCTGATATGTTTAATATGGATTCCCAGAGCTATTATATCAAATTTTCACAAAACAGGTTTCAGAACTTCACACACAGTGCTTCTGCTCGTCTCAGCAGTCGCAGCAGAAGCGATGCGTCACTGGCTTACCGAGCCTGAGCCAATCAGAGCAAGCCCTGCCCACTAGGTCAGGTGACCGCTTTCTTCCCGGGCTTTTGCGCACGATAAACAAGCTAACAGTAAAAGTTCGCTAATGAATTGAATTCATATGCAACAGCGTATACAGTAACTTATACGTAGCAATAGCATATAATTTATAGGACAAACTACGTAGCGAATGTGTACAAAGCCGAAGCGAATCACCTAATATTCGGATTCGCTTCGCAGCTAAAAATTCCCAAGATTCGATACGAATCAACGAATCGATTCGCTCGTCTCTACTAATTATGTTACCCTTTCTTCAATTTGGACCCACCTGCAACATGGGGCAATTTTTACCATTTTTTCCAGGGCTACTTTTAGTTCCCTGTCCGCCCCTGGGCACAGGCCTCGTCACAAATTAGACACATAGTCCAGCAGGCAGTGCGCCAGAATGAAATATATGGCAGCTCTGAGTTGCTATAGATTTTTGTCTTCATTTGTACCTGAAACATATGCAAATGGAGATAAATGTGTCGGGCTACGCTAGGCTCCCCCACCACTTTCAGAAAATAGCTAGGGCAGCACCAAAACAGCATTTGGAACAAAATCTGTTGCAAGTGCCATTTTAAAAATCACAAACAAGGTGTTTGCAACTTTTTATGCCACAGGAGTGCTGCAGGGAGATCATAAATCTGAGTTCTGGGGGTTATATATGGCGTGCACAATAATTTACAATACTTGATTATATGCACTACAAAGTGGATGACAACATGACCTTATGGTACTACTCAATAATTAATACTGAACCAACAAAAAATTGAGTACAACTCTGTTCCCCTTTAGAATCATCTGTATTTATTATAATTATCTAAAAAAATGTAGAGCAAAACCAGTGTGGGTATACCAATACTGCACCTTATCCCTGAGACCTAAAGTCTAACAATAAATTGATAGAACAAAAAGGTGGACAAAACAAACTACACATGTATACCGAAAAGCCCTAGTACAGTGGCGTAACTACAACTAACTGGGCCCCACAGCAAATTTTTGAATGGGGCCCCCCCAGAAACTTCCTTGCAACCCGGACTCACATGCAACCCTCACTCTTGTGGCTAGTCAAGATTGAGCTCTCCCAGACAAGGCCTGACAGCCGCTCCATCCGCTTTCTATAGTGTCACTGTATATAATGTCATTGTATAATACTGTTGAGGGGGGCCTGACAATAAAATCTTTTAGTCTCCCTCCTGATGGGGCCCCTTGTGGGTCTGGGCCCCAAAGCAGCTGCTTCCCCTGCTTCCCCTATTGCTACGCCCCTGCCCTAGTATCATAACATATGGGCAATATAACCACAAACCGCCCTAGATATAACACTTATGGTAACTAACAACAGAATATTTGGTGATATGGGCAACAATAAATTGTATTACTGCATTTAACTACATACCGTGATGCTTCTTGAGGTAATACCATTTATTGTTGCCCATATCTCCAAATATTCTGTTGTTAGTTAGCCGGTAAAGGTTTGAGTAATGAGCTGGGAACTGTTGCTGGAGACAGATCGAGCATTTATTCCTGTGTGTATCTAGGTGGTGGTAGGTGGTGACTGATACTGGTCGGTGGTTGCCCCAGCTTATCCTCTAGGATACGCTGGGGCAACTGAAGCTGAAGAAGAACTTAGGCATGAGGGGTAGAAAACAGGCCATCAGTCCATGCCTTCTGGAAGCAGCTAAGGCCCATACAGGAGAAAGGTCTATAACAAAGACCAGCCAGACTGTAAGCAACACTGTGTAATAGACTGCGTGCAATACTGTGTGCCATGAAGAAGGCCTTACTGCGACTGATAAAAGTGTGCACAATGGTGGTGAAGTCAGAGATCCTACAGACTGGGAGCCTCTGTTAGAGACTGTGCAGAATGTGTGGTACTGCACCACATGGAGAGGGAGCATTGGTGATCAATGCATATACAATCATCTTCATTGCTGCCACTCTGAGAAGAACAGAGTCAGTGTTGACACCCAGGAAGCAACATATACCAGAGGGAGAGTGAGTTGTTGCCACCTAAAGAGACAGTGTTATACTGTCATTGTCTGTTGCCACCATAGAGACAGTGCATCTAAATATCGTATTGCCTCTGATTAAGCCTGTGCCATCATTGAGAGACTGTAACCACTAAGCCTGTTGTCTGTCAAAGACTTTTGGAACTTTAACCTTGTTACCCCATGTGAGTCAAGTAAAAACCACGTTGTTTAAAGGGGTTATCCCATGATTCACGTAAAAACTGAAAATCATATAGTACATGACAATGTCTTTCTAACAAAGCTAGAACCTGCATCTCAAATAGATACAGAGTACTCATTCTGCGTAGATCACTTTACATTGTACTTTGTACACAATACTGTAACGGACTTGTTATTGTTGTATTTCAATAAAAATACAATTATAAAAAAATAATTGATACAGAGATCTCCTCATTCATTGCTCAGATTGTTCTGCTAGATTTATTTCAAGCTGGCATCTCAGGAGGCATGTCCTTTCTCAGGGGGTGTATCTTTTTCCTTCAGTTGGTAGCATTTGAAGGATGGAACTGAGCATGTGTGTCCATCTCAGTGAGGCGGACATAGAAATTAAAAACAAAACAAACAGTAGATGGCGCTATACAAATAGATTTTATTGAATTACTCTGCAATTCTGTAAGGTCTGATGTCCTCTTACAAGCCCATTGGTATTTCATGGTTAGAGCAGCATGAAGTCAATGACACTTTACATATAAATGGTTAAATGTAGTGTTCTAATGAGTTACAATCTTAGGTTATGCAATAGTGAAATGAAAGTCACTGCTTGGAGGAAAACAGGAAAAGTTCAAGAGTAATAAGGAAGAAAGTGCAAAAAGATGCCATGGTATGCTTTGATCTAAACTTACTTGAAAAAGACAGCGTGATCTCATATTCCATCTTCAAAAATGGACTTCCACCCTGAATCTACTCTAGTTAAAAAAAATTCCTGTTCAGCATGTTATTCCAACTGGTTCTCATGTCTTAAGGGTCTTACTGATTGTTTCGTTTTCATATAAATGCACACTAATTGTTTTAAATCAGGATTACTCAGGAGGGAAAAGAGGAAGGAAAGGCTTCTTTTAATCCATTTTTTGTCACCTGCTATGGAAGAACGATACAAGTTTTCTCCTATAAGAATAATGATAGCTAATGTTTAGATAGATATAGAATATTTATAATAGCCTGGGTAAAACAGGTACGAAAAATAAAAATCCCAGACTAAAAATCATCCTTTGATCCTTTGTTCACTAGCACATGCACACTGTGCGGTAAAGCGATGCCGTGCCCAAAATGGGCATTGCAGTGTGCATGCGCCAGCGAACGGCCTGGCAAGGCAATGTGCAGGCGCGGGATCTCGGCTGGACCGAAGAATGATACAAGGGGATAGGAGGGTGGGCAGAGGCAGAGGCTGGGGTGGGGAAACCAAGAAGAAAGGCAGAGCAGCTTGGGCCCCAACACTGTAAAACCCGCCCCTGGGCACTTGCGTGTGCTCAGTTGCACATGAATTAAACATCGTTTTTACAGCTTCTGCAAATGTGAAGAAAAAGACAAAGGTACCATTACATTCATGTATAGGTGTGCTATAGGACAATGTAAGCGCTGTATATGGTCATATGGAGGTGACAGACTCCCTTTAAATGAAGAAGTGAGACAGGACTGGCACCAGCCGAGCTATGTTAGAGCAAGTAAATGAAGTATGAGCAAGTAAATGAAGAGTTTTACCTAACAGCAAGCAGAGCAACACGTCAAGACCAAAGGGGTGAACTGGAACAGAACCAAGACACAAGCATAATGTCAAATCCAGGAGTAGTGGACTCAACTAGTTGCACACTAGTGTTAAAACTTCCAGCAGGCTGTTCTGGCAGAGAAACAGCCTGCCAGAGTTCATAGTATCTGGCATAGATTGATACTACCTTTTCCCACGTGAGCCATTTGACTATAATGGGATCAGGCAGGGATTCGGCGAGACAAAAACGTACCTAGAAACAGGCTGGATCAATGGGCTTGGTGGTGCTTCGGCCCTTTCTGGCTACACCGAATACGATGAATTCCAACAGGCTGTTCCAGCAGAGGAAGATTTTAACGATAAGGTACGACTACTCTAAGACAGGAAGCAACAATAAGATGACACCATGAGCTGGATAAAAAAAGAACAAATGGAGAGCAAGAGACATACTGTACCGCTAGGGAATTAAGAACAGAACAAGATACATAGGTAGAATTCAGCCAGTGAAAATCCAATAGACTGTGATGGTCTACTATTGCAGTTTAAAAACAAAGTGACCAGAGGATTGCTTGTTAAAGTCCCCTAATAGGACTAAAAATACAGTAAAATTGAAAACAAAGTTTTTAATAAAATGGAAAAAAAATATATAAAAAATTGTAATTACCCCCTTTCCCATTAATATATAAAAATAATAAAAAAATAAACATAACTGGTATTGCTGTGTCCGAAAATGCCCAAACGTTTTATCAAATAAAAATATTTATTTTGCGTATTGAATGTTACTCAAATAGGATGATTTGATGATTTTTTTAATCACCTGGCTCCCAAAAAAGAAATAGAAAGGAAAATGATCAAAAAGTTGCATGTACCCCAATATGATACCAATAAAAATTAGAGCACGTTCTCCCACAGCTCTCTAGATGGAAATCTAAAAAAGTTATGGGTGTCAGAATAAGGTGTTCAAAAGAAAAAAGTAGTAAAACAATACAAACTAAATGAATAATACGAACTTAATGCATAAGTTCATGTCATTTTTAGCACTCAGCGAATACTATAAAAATAATACACAAAAAAATATGGCTTTGTTTGTTTTTGGTTTTGTTTTCGGTTCTTCTCCACATTTTTCAATAAATTAAATAGTGCCATGCACAAAATGTTCTGCAAACTTGTTCTGCAAAAAATAGGTCTCATCCATGCATGTGAACAAAAAAGTAAAAAAGTTACGGCTCTTGGAATGGGGGGATGAAAAAACAAAAATTGTCTGGGTCCTGAAAGAGTCAGAGGTGTGCCGAAATACTTTTCTCCACATAGTGTATCTGTTGATGTTTTTGAAGGTAGATGAATGTCAAAGTATTAAATTGTTGAAACAAAGCAGAAAATTGTCCTCTAGTAAATTAACCTCTTTCTCCCTTTATCCATTTGGGACCTTAGTGAGCAAGCAATTTTTTGTTTTTTTCATTGCAACTCAGTAGTAATATCAGCAAGGTTAACCAGAAGGCTGTATATAAGAAACATGCATGATCAAATACATTGGAATTTGTCTCATCAGTCTAAATGAAGTTAGTTTCTCAGTTCATCATAGACCTAGAAAGACGAGATACCATCTAGTAAAGACTTTCAGATTAGTTTTGAACATGGGGGCACTCAACAACCCCTGGGAAAAAATGTACAGATTTGGGACCCCTTATGTGTTGAAATTACATCCAAATATGGTGTGGAAATTGTATAAAGTGTATTAATTGCATAATGGAAACTTATAAGATTTTCTAATATCCTTTGTGTATCCGTTTTCAAGATATTTGCTCGTAGTCACTGAATGTGAACCTTCATTGGTTACTTCCAGAGGATGAAATTTGGACATCTAGATACAAGAGCTCTGATAACTATACAGTAAGCAGTGTGATGAGATTCCCCTCTTTGGTAGTAAATAATGATGGTTCCTGTTCAATAACTGAAAGCAGTGATATTGAAAGCAGTGAACTGATACTCAAGAGTTTCAGAATTTTTTAATACACAGGAGATTCATTTATTTGCTTTCATGAACGCATTATCTTGCACAGTCATCAGTAGGGTTTAGTGAGGGCATGGGCACATATAGGAAAGGGAGTGGGAATTACGTAAATCAAACAATGAGTGGCGGTTTCTTTTATAGTTGTGTCAATGGAATGATTACTGTTTACTGTTTTCATGAACAATGTCAGAGCTTTCCTGACCATTTCCCATATTACCTACTGTACTGCTGATGACTGCCGCATCCTGCCCGATGCTATCTCTGGAGCTTGTGATGTTTCAATTGTCCTGGCAAAAGGAAACAGACAACGGTTTAGACAATGCCAGGGAGAGATGAGAAGGTATCAAGGCTCCATGCATCCCCATACATTAGTAAGGCCCATCCAAAGGTGACCCAGCAAACCAAATGAGCAGACGTAGGGAAACCTTCATCAAGGGTGGTGTCCCATATAAGCAGGACTTTTCAGAAAAACACAGCAGCAAGATTTTTACTGATTTTTGATTGCTCTTCCTTGTACTCTTTCCAGCCATTTGATATAATTTTATTTTTGAAGTCTATAGACCTTATTAGGCTGCCTGCACATGGGTGCTCGTTTCAAAACTGATTGTTATACATTTCTACACCAAATCCGCAAATGTTAGATGTGACTTTAAAGGGGTTCTGCAGTTCTGTAAAACTGATGATCTATCCCCTGGATAGATCATCAGCATCTGATCGGCGGCGGTCCGACACCCGGGACCCCCACAGATCAGCTGTTTGAGAAGGCAGTGTGATGTTGTTATAACTGTTCTGCTGTTATGTTTGCTGTTGATTCATTTGCATGCTCTGCCCGGCAACAGGGAGGTACTAGGAGGAGGAGGAGTCTAAGTTTTGGAGGATGCTACAGGGAGAGCCAGGGAGAGAAGCATGGAATAAAAGTTGTCTCTGATCCTGCAATCCGATTCCAAAGTGGGTTCCTTCTGCATCACATGGGCTCCAACCACGACATTACAGGCAGCGGTGCTGCAGGAGCGCCGCAACCTTCTTTGTGTTTTCCTCAGGCCCAGTGACGTCACAACTAGTTTTACTGGCCTGGGCGGGGCTAAGCTCCATTCAAGTGAACAGAGCTTAGCCCCGCCCAGGCCAGTGAAACTAGTCGTGACATCACTGGGCCTGAGGAAAACACAGAGAAGGCCGCGGCGCTCCTGCAGCGCCGCTGCCTTCTCAAACAGCTGATCTGTGGGGGTCCCGGGTGTCGGACCGCCGCCGATCAGATGCTGATGATCTATCCAGGGGATAGATCATCAGTTTTACAGAACTGCAGAACCCCTTTAACCAAATCTCACCTTTTGCAAAGGGCAGGGGTGGATTGGCCATAGACCTTACAGGGAAATTTCCCAGTGCCCAAGTAGCAACCTGGACCCTCCTCACGGCCAGCCAGTGGAAGTTTTGGGGGATGTATTTTGTGCTGTTGGCAGTATTTTGTGATGGACTGTGGTATTTGGCTTTGTTGAGGTGGTAAAATATACCACTATATGGTATTGCTGGGCCTGCCTTCCATCATTTTGGACCTGATTATAAAACGGGGCCACTTTTAGTATTTTTCCAGGGCCACTTTAAGTTCCCAGTCCACCTTTGGTAAAGGTAAAATCCACACAAAGCAGGCTTGGACTGGCCCACGGGGGGTACAGGTGAATCACCCGGTGGGCCCCTAAGCAACGTGGGCCCCTAGTCTCCCACCCCCTGCACACATGGCACATAACACAGTAGACTTACTGCACTACATACATATATCCGTACGGTGGGCCCTAGGCACCTCAGTCCGACATTTACACAAAGTATTCACATGCCGCAGATTTCTGCACAGAGAAAGAAATTGTCAAATCTCATTCCCTTTACTGTATTATTCTGTGTTTATTCCGCACAAAAAAAACCCACGAGGAAAACCTGTGCATAATGCTCAACGTGTACAGGTGGCCTTAGGGTACCTGCACATGGTGCAAATTTGTATGCAGAAATCAGCACTAAAAGCGCACAAACCCCCCCCCACAAATCTGAAGTATTTATTGCAGTTTTGATGCATTTTGATGCTGTTTGCGGATTTCGTTGAGGATTTTCTGTTTATGTTAAGAACCCCATTGAAGTCTATGGGTGCCTGTAGATGATGCAGATTTCTGTATAGAAAATCCACATGAAATCTGCACCAAAAAACGTACATAAATCTGCCCTATTTACTGCTGTTTTGGTGCGTTTTTTTGCAGATTTTTGTGCGGTTTTTCTGTTTATGTAAAAATCCTATTGAAGTCTATGGGGAAAACCACTCTACAGAAGGTGCAGAATGACACAAATAATTGACATGCTGCAAATTTAAAAATCTGCACAGCAGGTCAGTTTCCGTACCAAAGCATAAAAGCAAAGTGTACATGAAATTTGTCCAATCTCATTACTTTGCTGGTACGGTATTAGGCTACATTCACACGTCCGTATAAAACGTCCGCAATCTATCCGCATCCGTTCCGCAATTGCGGACGGTTTTTGCAGATATTTTGCGGATCTATTCATTTCAATGGGTCCTGATAATCTGCGGACATTGCACCGTATGTTGTCCGCATCCGTTAATCTGTTCCGTTCCGTTTTGCGGATCCGCAAACAGAAATCCTCCTGTCCTACTTTTCTCCCGAATTGTGGTCCGTAGCACAATGAAAGTCTATGGATCCGCAAAAAATGCGGAAGACATGCGGAAAGGCATCCGCATGTCATCCGTATTTGCGGATACCGTTCCAGGAGGGGTGAAAACAAAAGATGTTATTCATCCTTCCGTTTTTTGCGGATCCGCAAAAAACGGATGACATATGGATACATCCTTTCCGTTTTTTACAGAAAAACGGAACGGATGTCCTGGAAAAACTGAGCTTTTTGCGGAACAACGGATCCGCAAAAAACTGACCATTTTCCAGGATGTGCACACATACGAACGTGTGAATGTAGCCTTAGGGTACATTCACACGACCGTGTTGAGTCCTTTCCGTTTTGCGGTCCGCAAATAACTGAACCGTGTGTCCGCATTTTGCGGAAGAATGGCTTCCGAATGTGTTCCGCATGTCTTCCGTTTTTTACGGTCCGCAAAAAACGGAAGGTTTAAAAAAAAAAAAGAGAGAAAAAAAAAAGAATAATTCATAGTTGTCAAGGCCTTCAATTATACGGATCCGCAAAAAATGGATAACATACGGAAACCATTCCGTATGTCATCCGCAAATTGCGGATCCATAGACTTGAATAGGGCTGCGGACCGATCTGTGCGGACAATATTAGGACAAGCTTCATATTCTTGCGGACCAGAATACTGAATGTTGTCCGCACATTTTATTAACCCATAGGAATGAATGGATCCGCATCTATTCAGCAAAATGTGGAACGGATGCGGATCAAATTATACGGTCGTGTGAATGTACCCTTATGCTGTGGTTTGTCTGCTTGAAAATACTGCACGGATCCCTAGGGTGCCTTCGAATGTGGTAGATTGTGTTGCAGAAATTTCTGCAACTGAAAATCAGTTCCACTCATTTGAATAGTGATAAAAGCATAAAGCAGATGAAAGATATTTATTTAAAAAACATGAAAACAATAAAACTGTATAAACATATATTCTGGGTGGGTCCTATTCCTTCCTCAAATACAATTCAAATGGAGAAGACAAACAAATTTTATGGCCAGACCATAATAAAGACCCCACCTCTTCCTAGCAATAAATTCAAAAAATCTATAGTGGACCTATTAACCCTACAAAAACTAAGAAGGGTATATATAAACCAAATGTGAAAATACTATAAAATAAAGCTGCGTTCACACAGTGGAGACAGAATGCAGCTCACAACCACAGCGATTAAGGAAGGCAAGTGGCAGAGACAATAAGAAAAAGACAAGAAGAAAAAAGAAAAACAGGCCGCCCAGTGAAACTTCCCATCACTAGTGCAGCTGACAGCCACACCCAAAACCACACTATGTGAACATAGTCCAAATTGCATAAATAAATCAGTTAGAAACAGTGATATACTGTATAACATGGCAGACACACAATGAATTCAAAAAATGCAAAATTCAGCCATTGACATTGGTATTCAGTGGAACTTTGTATTTGTGAATGTAATGATTTATATAAGTGATACAATATTAGAGCGAAAGGATAAATTTATTGGGCAACTGAAAGGAGGCTGTAGTAACCAGCTGGTCAGCTTTTAGTCTGATACAAGATGAGCTAGACATGGAGGTATACAGGTCCCATATTGTATCTTATGGCACATTTTCCCACAAATGTTGACACTGGGCCTGTAGATCCTGCACACTGGTAGGTTGCTGAAGCTGGTGTCCCAGTTGGTCCCATAAATGTTGGCAATAAATCTGGTGACTGAGCAGGCCAAGGAAGTGTTGCATTCCCGGAAAACCCTTGCTTTGTGTGGGGGTGAGTATATCCTGATGAAGAACGCCAGTTGGATGCCCTTCCATGAGAGACAACACATGTGGCTGCAGGATGTCCTGCACATGTGGCTGAGCTCTTAGTGTCCCTCATATCATTAAAAGGGATGACTGGCTCCCCAGATCATCGTACAGTCAGGGTGGTGTGTCGCTCCATAGAAAAGGTAGGATTGAAGTGCTCACCATGAGGCTTCCATACTTAGACCCAACCATTGCTGGATCCCAAACAGAACCTGAATTTATCGCTAAAGATGATACGGTTCCAGTCTGTAGCAGTCCAACATTCTTGTTCATGACACCACTGCAAACGAAGGCGATGGTGCTAGTTGTCAATGGCAGGACAAATAATGGACGCCAAGATACCAAACTGCCTTCTGCAAAGCACCTGAAAATGGTCCGGGCAGAGACAAGGATGTGTAATGATGGTGCAATCCTCTCTACTGGTGGTCTGTCTGGACCTAGATGGCAGGCAATTCATTGAAGTGACCATCCTGCTTCTCTCATTGCAAAATGTATTTGAGTGAATTATAGAGGCATGTCTAGCAGTAAACGATATCTTACCAAGTACACTACCCACAAGTAGCCTCTGAGAGCCTTTTAATAGGGCAGAGCAGGGAACACTTTTACATTTCTTTTACACCCCTTAAATGGGTTATCCAATCCTATAAAATGCCCCCATATGCCGGCCCCCTCACAATTAATCTACTTACCTGGCTCCCCGCTCCCTGCGCCACTCCTGGTCCCCACACCACCACAGTGCAGATGAAAACATCCTGTGTCAGGGGGGAGCAGCCAATGACAGGTGGGATCGGGGATGAGCCTCCCTAGCATTGCAGGTGACGCTAGGGAGGCTCATCCCCATCCCCGCCTGCCATTGGCTACTCCCCCCGACCTCCCCCGACATCCACACACGGGGAGAAGCAGCTGTGGCGGTGCGAGGACCAGGAGCAGTGCAGGGAGTGGGGAGCCAGGTAATTAGATTCATTGTGAGGCGCCCAGCATATGGGGTAACATTTTATAGGATTGGATAACCCCTTTAACTCCAGTTGACAGAATCAAGATGGGCCCATAGACTTTGTACTGAGTCTGCCTCCTGCAGTGAGGAGACAGGGCCCAATGCAAGCGCTTCTGTCTCCTCGTTCTAGCAATTGTGGGGGTCTCAGCACTCAGATGCCCACCAATCAAAACTTTTCATATCACACTCTGATATATAAAATGTTTTCTGAAAACTGAGTAACCCTTTAAAAATTAGAAGTTTTAAGCATTAAGGGAGTTGTCTAAGTGGCAAATATTTTTTCCCATCCCTGCATTGCTGCCATCAGATGCCATGTGTTAACTGTCCGGAAAGATTTGGAATCAGTGGTACTATATCTTATTCAGTCAAATTTCATTTTATTCTCCATTGTGGAGAGGTCTGATAGAAAGCTTCATAAATAATGAAACCTTTAATAACTAATTCTTCCAAACAACCAGATACCATTTCATTCATATATGAAATAATGCACATTTCATGCAAACGCTGTAATAGAAAATCCCAACCAGTTTTATGCCGTCAAGTCACTTTCGAGCTGATGTCTCCCATAGGGCATAAAACTATGATTCATTATTATTTCATGTGCATCGTAATGGATTTTAGCTAGTTTCCAACGCTGAGAAAGGCAACATAATATACATTTAAGCTATTATTCTACCTTGCTCCCGGGTGAGATTAAAGCAAGAAAGATGCAATAAAGGAGGTGGGTTATGGCGAGATAATAATCTGGCGGGGTACGTGAGGACAGAGTGAGACCTGCGGGGGGAACTGGCATTTTAATGATATTAGTGGCAAGAAAATATATGATAGTAGGTGAGCAGGATTGAAAGTACATGCACAAATGAAAAATAAGACAATATCGTAGAGAACCATTGACTGCCAGTAAAAAACGACATCATGCAGTATATATATATTTATTATGAAGTGTTAGCATTGCATACGACACATTGATATAGTACGTAAAGGACTGGAACGGTGTAGACAATATAGTGAGGCAAACATTACAGCACACTCACTAGCAGGACTGATTTTACTGAAAATGGTGCCCTGTGCAACAATCAAAGTAGGGACCCTCAACTCTGCATTTTTATTCAGTTTTTCTCATAACTTTAAAGGGGTTGTCCACTATCTCAGGATAGGCCATCATTAGCTGATTGGCGGGGGTCTGACACCCTGCACCCCCACTGGGAACATAAAGTGGCCCTCAAAAAAATAAAACTTAAAGGGAACCTGTCATCTCCGAAACACCCCCTGAACTAGAGTAAGCGTTGTATAGTGTAAGTGATGCTGAATCCGAATATGTAAGTTTTATCTTCATACTCACTTCCATTCTGACACTGTGCTCCCACAAACCAGCAGTAAAATACATTGAGAGGACTCTTCTTTGAGTCCTCGCCATTATGTGAGTGAGCACTGGAGTCCAGTGAGTGCATTTTACTGCAGGTTTGTGGGAGCACAGCGTCGGAATGGAAGTGAGTATGAAGATAAAACTTACATATTCGGATTCAGCATCACTTACACTATACACCGCTTACTCTAGTTCAGGGGGTGTTTTGGAGATGACAGGTTCCCTTTAAAAGTGGGCCCATGTTGTCAGAGGGACCACATTGACAGAAGAGGGTACAACATGAGCAGACAGGGACAACAGCTGTAGGCAGGGCTAGCAATACCATAGTGCAGCACAAAAACACCCCAGGACCAAATACAACAGTGCTGCACAAAATACCTCTGCCTTTGTCGCAGTATTTAACTGTATCACTGTCCGCAGGGGCAGACTGGGAACTTAATGTGGCCATGGAAAAAATATGAAAAGTGGCGCTGTTTTGTAGTTGGGTCCAAACTGATGGAAGGCAGGACCATCAATACCATATTGTGGCACATAATACCACCCCAACAGAACCAAACACCACAGTCCATCACAAAATACATTCCCAAAAACTTCCACTGGCCGGCAGTGAGGAGGGCCCAGGTGACCCCCTGGGCATCGGCCCACCGGGAAATTTCCATGTAAGGTCTATGGCCATTCCGCCGCTTACTGTCCAGAAGACGGCAATGCAGAGTTGAATTAAGGAGGACGTTTGTATGTTAACGCCCTTCCTTTGGGGGCGTACCCCACCAAGAATTGCTAGGGAGACTCTTAAAGCCCCATATAGTAGAGGTGGTTTAGCCCTCCCAGACATGTATCTTTACTATATCGCCACACAATTGAATTATGCTTCGTGGTGGATTAGGGCAGACATTAATAATCCAGCGGTAGTTCTTGAAGCAGCCCTACTAGGCTCTTATGAGGCTTTAACGAATCTAGTCTATAGAGAGGGCAAGTATCCTACCAAATATTTCACTTCTCTTATGACTGGGGTTATTCAGGCTTGGATCGCATTTGTTGTAGTAAAAGAGGAGAAGGAAGATGGAGTGGTATGGTCTCCAGTTACGCCCTTATGGAAAAATCCGAAACTTCCAGAATTATATACACTGTTTGACTTTGAGTTCTGGCCACAGAGGGGTATCAAATACCTTGTCCAGCTATATGACAGGGGAATTTTTAAGTCCTTCTTGATGTTGGGGGCGGAATATAATCTCCCACGCTCCTCATTATTTCGATATTTCCAGTTGAGGCATGCATGTATGGCCCAGTTTGGAACTAAACCCTTGGAGATCGAATATAGGGAGATGGAAAAAATAGTAAGACGTAGGGATCCCAAGGGAATGGTTTCACTCTTGTATGAAAGGGTGATCTCATACCAAGCTTCCCCAATGGCTAGATCATTTGAGAAGTGGAGGGAGGACATCCCGATTTTGGATAGGCACCATGAAAAAGAATTGACTTCTTATTGGAGATCTACAGTTGTTAGCGCAAGGGACCAGCTGATCCAGGCAAAATGGATACATAGAGTGTATTTGACCCCTGTACGTTTGATGCGTATGAAACGACTTTCCTCTGACATATGTACTAGATGTAATGGAAGTAGGGGGACGCTATTTCACATGGTATGGGAGTGCCCAATTATTTCAAGTTTTTGGGATGGAGTGTTACGGTTTATTGACTCCAAATTGGGGCTACCGGCGATCCACTCACCTGAGATATGTCTGCTAGGCCTAGTTAATGATATCCTTCCTTCTAAATATGGCAGATATCTATATAAACTGCTGATGTTTTATGCAAGGAAAACAATCCTCCTAACATGGAAGCCCCCCAAGATCCCTTCTGTATCTCATTGGATTCAACTTATAAATACTGCGTTGCCAATGTACAAACTTACTTTTGAAGCGAGGGGAACGCCGAACAAATTTGATAAAACTTGGAGTCTTTGGCTAGATGCGGATTCAGCTGCAGTTTGATTAAAGATATAGTGGTAGGAGTCTGGGAGTCGCTGTCATATGAATGGTGTGTGCGTGTAATAGACAGTCACAGTATACTACGATTTAATTGGGAAACGATCGGTAGTTGTGGATGGATCTAATGTAATATGATAAATGATCGTATTATACCGATGATTGTATTTGGATTTTATGCCCGGCTGTCTAGTGAATTGTTCAGTTGGATTTCCAATTTGTTGTTTGTATGTATTTACCTTGAAAATCCAAAAATAAAAGACTATTAAAAAAAAAGGAGGACGTTTGTGGCCACTGGCCGGATGCCATAAGTGCCTGATGTTCCTACATTAATTAAAGCTGAGAGCGCCAGATCGTTATGTATCTAACTAGTGGCAAGGAGGAGGGCTTGGGATGTTCCCCTGGGCATCGGCCCACCAGGAAATTTCCCTGTAGGGTCTACAGCTAGTCTGACCCTGGCTCCTGAGCTATAGAGCATTGTAGTGGACATTGTGGTGGACAGAGCTCATCACTGCACTGTCAATGGGTTCAATGGAAGCAGCGCTGTAGTGACAAGCACTGCCCACTGCAATGTTGACAGTGCAGTATAGTTGATCGGTGGGGTATGGGTTATCAGACCCCCACCGATCAGCTAGTGATGGTAATCCTGATTATAAGACATCATTTAGAAAAGGCTGGACAACCACTTTAAAAGCTGTTTATATCAGACATGTATGCACTTTTACCGGAATCTTTATACTCAATACCGCTACCAATACCAAAACATGCTTCCATATGTTTCCCACGCAATACATAATTTCAGTATCTAATGCTGCCATGTATTGTCAAGATGACACCAGCATATAGCATCAAAATATTCAAATAATACTTTCTTAAAAAGAACCTGTCACAAAATGCAGGGCAATCTGCAGCCCACATGTTATAGAGCAGGAGAGGCCGAGCATATTGATATATAGTAGTTTTGTGGGAAAAACTTGTAATTTCATACACATAAATCTCTGATCAAGATGGCCCATTCAACTATTATCAGATTGATAGCTTTCTCTGTGTGTGTATACAGAGATACCTGTCAGTCACTGATAAGATGGTCCCATCTACAACTGAATTCAGAAAAAGCACAGACTTACGTATAAATTATGAGTTTTGTTGAATCTGTTCCTATGAAACTATATATTAATCTGCTCAGCTCTTCCTGCTCTATAACATGCTGCCTGCAGATTGCATGGTGACAAGTCTTTTTTAACCACTTCCTGTCCGCTCATAGTACATAAACGTCCGGGAAGTGGTTATCTATCTCTGAATGGACGTTTTTGAACGTCCATTCAGAGTTAGCAGCTGCACGCTAATCGTGCAGCTGCACAGTGGGGTACCTGCTGTCAGTGACAGCAGGGTACCCCAAAGAGAAGGCAGGGACCGTTCCCAGGGGTTCCTGCCTTGTAGATCGCTGTATACACAGCTATTGCTATTGCGCTTCCTGTTCCGGCCCGACAGTCACGTGATCGCCAGGGCCGGGAGAGTGCAGGAGCTGCCGGGTCTCTCATAGACACGATCAGCCCTGCACTGAGGCTGTACAGCATAGTATTATGCTGTACAGCCTCTCTGGGGATGTATTTCCCCTGTAACTGGGGCTACTATGTCAGCCCCAATTACAGGAGAAATCAAGTGTAAAAAAAATAAATAAATAAGTGAAGTTAAATGTCCCCCTGAGGTCTTGTATGACCTTATGGGGGACACAAAGTGTAAAATAAATAATAAAAAAATAGAGTATTATAAAATAAAATCACATATATATAAAAAAAATAATTTTCCCCCAAATATTTCATTTAAAAAATGTTACAAATAAAAATAAATAAATAAGATAGACATATTTGGTATCACCGCGTCCGAAACGACCGGCTCTATAAAAATATCACATGATCTACCCCATCAAGTGAACTGCGTAAAAAAATCTAATAAAAATTATGCCATGTCGGTGTCGTATCACCTATCAAAAAACATAATATCAAACCATCAAAAAGTCGTATGTATCCTAAAATGATAGCAATAAAAACGTCACCTCATCCCGCAAAAAATGAGCCCCCACACAAGATCATAGCGCGAAAAATGAAAAAAAAAATGGCTCTTAAAAAATTGCAACACAAAAACATGATTTTTTTTTCTAAAAATGCTCTTATTGTGTAAAACATAAAAAAATAAATAAAAAATAGACATATTTGGTATCGTTGCGTCCGTAACAACTGGCTCTACAAAAATATCACTTTTTTTTGTCACTCTTCCTCCGCTGGGCTGGGGATTGTGGGTTGGGGGGAGGGATCTCACAAGGGGTTATGATAAATTATTACTGTTATGTATAGTGTATGGATATGTATATGTTATACGTATTTATTTTTGTAATAATTTGTATAAGAAAAATAAAATTTAAATAAAAAAAAAAATCACAGGATCTACTCCATCAAGTGAACGGTGTAAAAAAAAAATATAGAAAAATGCCCCTAAACTGCGTTTTTTTTTTTAGTTAACCTCCCTAAAATTAGATTAAAAAGTGATCAGAAAGCCAGATGTACCCCAAAATGGTGCCAATAAAAAGCACAGCTTGTCCCGCAAAAAATAAGACCTCACGCAGCTCAATCCACAAAAAAATTAAAAAGTTATCACTCTTACAAACCATGACCAAAAATTCCATGTTAGAAAATGCAGATGCTGCTCCTCCCCTTCTGAGCCCTGGCGTATTCCCAAATAACAGTTTACGACCACATGTGGGGTGTTTCTGCAAACTGCAGAATCGGGGTAATAAATATTGAGTTTTGTTTTGTTGTTATCCCTTGATGTGTTACAGGAAAAAAATGATTAAAATGGAAAATCTGCAAAAAAAGTGACATTTTGAAATTTCACATCTATTTTGCTTTAATTCCTGTGGAATATTTAAAGGGTTAACAACATTTCTAAAACCAGTTTTGAATAGTTTGAGGGATGTAGTTTCTAAAATGGGGTCATTTATGGGTGGTTTCTATTATGTAAGCCTCACAAAGTGACTTCAGAACTGAACTGGTCCTTAAAAAAGTTGATTTTGCAAATTTGCAAAAATTGCGTCTAAAATTCTAAACCTTCTACTGTCCTAAAAAAATAAAATGACACTACCAAAATGATGCTAACATAAAGTAGACATATGGGGAATGTAAATTAAAAAGGATTTTATGGGGCATCACTATCTGTCTTAAAAGCAGAGAGATTGAAATTTAGAAAACAGTGAATTTTTTCAAATCTTTGTTAACTTTTGGATTTAAAAAAAAATAAAATTAAAACTTATCGACTCAAATTTACTATTAACTTGAAGTACAGTGTGTCACGAGAAAACAGTCTCAGAATCGCTTGGATAAGTAAAAGCATTCCAAAGTTATTACCACATGAAGTGACACGTCAGATTTGCAAAATTAGGCCTGGTCAGGAAGGGGGTAAATGGCCCAGATATGAAGTGGTTAAACCGCAATAATGTCATATGGTTCTCAGTCTCACATAATAATGTAGAATATTCTTCCGCTCTATTACTCAGGTGGGTCCTAAGATCCCTAAGAAACAGGGGTCCTGAGAATTTGCCAAGTATGCCACCCCCAAAAATCGGCCTTGCTTACTGTCCACCAAACACACTAATATTGTGCACTTAAAGGGGTTGCAAATGATGAGCTGTACTGTGCTATCTCTGGTGGTCCCATAGAAAACAAATGGAGCAGCAATGCACATGCATGACCTGCTCCATCAGAACGGGGATATGAGACCCCCATTCTCGTGATCGATGGGGCTCCAAGCAGCCAAACCCCTAGTGATCAGCTAGTTATCCTGTGGATATAGGATAACTTAAAGACTTGGCACAAGCCCTTTAAGAAATATTAGTTTGCTTTGTAGGCCTCCAAAAATATTTTTTCATCTTAAAAAAAAAAAAAATCTAAGAATTGAATCTGACTTTGGTGGGTCGTGTCGGACCCCAACCACCATCAATGGAAGTCACCGTTAATTTAAAGGAAACCTATAATTGCCCTTCTGGCTGTTGGAACCCCATGATCAAACACATCCTAAAACATGGGAAAAAGGGGCAGTTGTCCTTGAGCCTCCCCATTTAGGGACCTTTAATCCTCCAGCATCTAAACATGGATTTCTCTCTAAGCATCCTCCATGAAAAGTAATCATATATTTGTGTCATGGTGCCAGTTGGCTTTGATATTATTTAGTTTATTATAACAGCATGGTTAAAGCATATTATATTGTTTTAGACGTTTTTGACAGTATTTCTGAGTCCATTGCTAATGTTGTTCCTAGGCTTTGTCTAGCTCTATAGTGGACATATCTATATTTGCCTAATGAAGGTAGAAACATATGACAGTCTGCATTAGATAATGCTCTTTAATTTGCTTTTTTTAATGTGAAGAGACATCTGGATTGATGTCACCACTTTTAATCAAATTAGAAACAAATGAAGAAGAATATTGAGGCAAAAACAATAAAATATGTTTCTACTGTAGAACTCAAAGCTTCATTTATCCGAATTAATCTTAGTTAAATATTCCGTTCCATGAAGCTGTAGGCTGGTAATTATGATAAGTGTGATATCTAAATGACTTTTTAGTTGACTTTAGAAATTGCTTTCCCTTGTGTTCATGTAGAGCAGTTTGGGTGCATATTTTGCATGCAAAATCATTTCTTTTTGGAGCGAGAAAAAGAGAATGATGCTCAACGTGCTTGTCATGTAACATATTACTGTGACAAATGGGGGAGAAACAATTAAAACCCCATTGTTGTAGGGCTCCTGGATGTGGGGGTGAAGTGCGAGTGTCCTACACTTGTGCCCCTACAAACTGTTCCTTTATTTTTCCCCTGAAATGCCCTGTTCCTGATGTTGATGTACATAGCACATGATGATGTTCAATTGTTTAATATTGTATTCCACTGTTTTGCATTTTTTTGATCCAGGTGTCCTGGTGTTGCCATTATTTGTGTTGATGACATCAGGAACCACTTTCCTGGATGCCATCCTGCAGGAGGAGGAGCCTTCAGCCAGAAGAGGACACTAATTGGTGCCCTGCACTGACTTGATGGTTGACATGGTGGTGTTAGAAGCTTTGAGCAATCCATATATCCATGTTTGTTTGGCACCTGATGTGTGCGCATTAAGCACATGAGAGGTAGTGAGACCGGCTGTGAGACTGAGGGAAACCCAGAGCCTAGGAGGAGTATGTGGGCTGTGACAGAGGCATAGGAGTCACTTAAGCCTAGAAGGAATGGATTGGTCCACCAGAGTAGTAGAGGATCCTCTGGTGAGCCCAGTCTCTGAAGCCGTATTGGGTCCCAAAGGTCCAGGAGAAAAATTTGGAGCTAATCACTGGTCATTATGGTCTATTTCTTTGATTCAAAACCTATTAGACTTTATAAAGTATATGGGATTGAGCTCCAAGAATAATTTCCTCCGGTGCACCCCAGGAACCCCAGTCCGACACTGGGTGCAAGGATGGCGAAAGAAAGAATTGTGAAGTGGTCCCAGAAGCTGTAATTCCTTACAGAGATCACTTGAGATAGAGAGATGAGCAGAGACTGGTGAGTCTAAGAGGCTGCTCCAAGGGAGTCAGGGGGTGTGTATTGTTCTGGGGCATGGTC
This sequence comes from Rhinella marina, assembly GCA_900303285.1. NCBI lineage: Eukaryota > Metazoa > Chordata > Amphibia > Anura > Bufonidae > Rhinella > Rhinella marina. Next base: position 169,762 of record ONZH01025495.1, on the reverse strand, counting down.
AAACCTCTGCGCCATTTAGCAGACTATTAAAGACTGGTTGACCAATCGCCTGGTAAAAAGGTCATGTACAGGATGGATCTATAAGTGGCCATACCAATTGGGATACACAACGGTGCCGTGCTATTTCCTAGACCCACAACAGGGGAAGAGTGCCTGCTGCAGCACAGAGGATATGTGTCTCCTGAAAAAGTGGAAATGCAGTACCAGCAGAGGGTGTGCCAAAGAAGAAAATCCACCAAAAAACAAAAAAAACTAAGAAAAAAAAGGCCAAAGAGAAGTTCTGAAGCAAAAGGTTACTGAGACAGAGGTTATTGCACCTGTACAAAAGTAGTAAAACGTAAAACAACTATGTAAATTTTGGTATTGCTGTAGTTGTACTGTAAAAAATATCATTTATACTGTACAGTGGGTGCATTCAAAAAAAAAAAGAAATTGCAGAATTGCTGTTTACCATTCTCACTGCCCCAGAGCCGTTCAAATTTAAAAGTTATTGCTCTCAGAACGTAGTGATGTAAAAACAAAAAGCATCATTGTCACCTAGAGGCCCATAATAGTTGTGGTGCTAAAGGGTTAATATTATACCTGTAAAAAAAGTCATGTAGTGATTAAATAATATCATTATAGAAGAACCAAATAATACAGCAGACTGAATAACACCACTACACAGTGCCGACGTGATCTGCTACCTGCATTTTAGGAGTCTTCCAGTTGCAATCTCCTTCACCACCTCTGAGTAGCAGGCAATTATCAGGAATAAACTTTTCATTTGACTGCACAGGTGGCCTGTATAAAGGGGTCTTAAACCCTTACTGCTTCCTTCATTCCATGTCCTGAAGAGCTAGGAGGGATAAGAAGGGAAGGGTCACATAATGACTCAGGACAAGTTGTCTCCTAGCGTCATGGGTCCGAATTCATTCCCAGCTCACTCTCCGGAGGATATGGGTAGAGATGTGTGAAGTTGTGGAAAATTTGATTCGGCCGCTTCACCGAAGCGTATTTCTTTGTATGTAGGGGCGCAATGACGGGGAACGAGTGGTTAAAAAAATATGAAAATTTAAATCATCCACCTTTTATGCGCCGGCAAATCCACCGCCGGTCTAAATGTAAGACAGCTTCTTAGCTGGCTTAAATTTAGACCATTTTCTACAGGTGTAGAAAATGATAAATGAGACGGGCCTACCGACCCATCCCCTTCCCTGGCATGACCAGGGAAAAGTTGCAGGGTGGTAAATGACCACCTTTATTGCTTAAAAGTAGTAAGACAAATTAAAATCTACACAAGTTTGGTATGACCCACATATTATAGATTAAAACTTTTATTAATGTCCAAAGCATTAAAACCACATATCAAAGCTCATGTAAAACTATATATACACGCGGTGGCAACGTATTGCAGACAAAATGAGTATACAGTCACATTATCTCCATATAATGTTAGTAATAGTCTATATCAAAAGTAGAGGGCCAAAGAGCTATTCAACATATTACATCACAGTAAAGTGCCTAGTGCAAGTATAGCATATGACTACTACCATAGTACAGAATGGAAAAGAGAATCTAACAGCCTAAATTAATACAGACAAACTAACTGAAAATGTGCAAGATACCGACCAGTATATCTCAGCCCCAACGTACGCTTCACCTGCTTGCTTCCTCAAGGCCTATATAAGCCTACAGAGATACATAAAAACATGATTAATAACTATAGTGAATTAAAATCAAAACCAGGCAGGCCAAAAGGCCCTACGCACCCTGTTGAAACACGCAAACACACAAACATATGGAACAGAAGAGAACGCGTCATTTTGCATAGAAAACAATCTACGCTGACACAAAGTACCTCAGCTTGGGCTCATAAAAAGGGAGAGAAACTAAGACTTTCATTGAGGCCATGTGGCGTAACTGTTCCTAATTTAAAGATCCACATGGCCTCCCTTTGGGCTAGTAGTCATTTCCAGTCACCCCCTCGCTGTCCAATGAGAATCCTGTCTATGCCCCTTACCTTCAATAGGGAACCGTCACAATCATGATGAATTTTAAAGTGGCGACGCAAAGTTTTCAGATTGCCGATATCCTCTTCATCTCTAGCTGCAATGATCCCAAGGACATGTTCCCTAGTTCTTTTCTTTAGTTCCCGGGAGGTGAGGCCAACGTATAGAAGATTGCAGGGACAGCTTGCGATGTATATAACTCCAATGGTGGTACATGTGATCGTATGGGTGATTTGAAAGGATCTCTTCCCAGCTCCATCACTAAAGACATTTGTTCGTTCAATATTAGGGCAGGCAACACAATTCCCACAGGGCCGACAGCTCCACTTCGGGCCCCTAGAACCAAAAGCACGTGCAGGGGTCAAACCTACATGGTGACTATGAATATCACTTAAGTTCTTTTCCCGTCTAAATGTAATTGCTGGTTGTGCCGGTAAATATTGTCTCAAAGTATGATCAACCCGCAATACATCCCAATATTTTAGTAAACTGTTAATCAGTTGTTTGTGACCCAAATTATAAGATGTAGTAAATCTCACTGTACGTTTGTCCGTACTTTTATATCTGTTGGATTGTTGTAACAAAGTGTCACGATTGGATTTGCCCGTATGTAACTCCTCTTTAGTGTTGACACATCATAGCCACTTGCGGAAAATCGATTGGATAGTTCTCTAGATTGTTGATCAAAAACCTCTTCGCGAGAGCAGAGTCTCCTTAGCCATAAGAATTGACCTGTTAATCAGCTGTTTTGGATGGGATGACCTTGCATGAAGTAAGCTGTTTACTGCTGTCGATTTCCTGAACAGGTCTGTATGGATAAATCCATTTTCATCGACCTGAAGTGAAATATCCAAAAAGTCCATCTGGTTTCTTCCTACCTTGTAGGTAAGCTTGATGTTTCGTTCATTCAAATTGAGTGTATTCATGAAGTTATCCAAATCATCCCGGCTGCCCTGTCAAACCATAAGGACATCATCGATTTATCGCAACCAAAGATGCACCTTCTTAATTTGATTGACTGGTTCAGTCAGAAAAATATTCCTCTCCCACAGCCCCAGGAACAGATTTGCATAGGACGGCGCACACGCCGCCTCCATAGCTGTACCCTGGAGCTGTAGGTAGAAGAAATCCTTGAACAAGAAGAAATTGTGCGTCAGCACAAAATCTAATAGGGTCAGTATGAACTCTCCATACTTACTTGACAAGTTTGAAGATTGTACAAAGAATGATGTTGCATACATGCCATCTTCATGGCGAATGGAGGTGTAAAGAGATTCCACTTTGCATGTAACGAGTAGCATGTCCTCCTCAAGGTGTAGACTAGGTGTAGATTTTCACCCAATTATCAACCGCATGTTGCAAAATATCCCACAACTGGGCCTGGAATGATGACAGTGGGTTAAAAGTCAATCTTTTATAACATTTTGTGTCTCTCGATTGTCGAAAAGCCTCCTTTTCCTACATTACAGTAGGCCAAACAACCCCTTGAGGAAGCCAGCAGGCGAAACGTGCGTTGGGGCTAAGATATACTGGTCGGTATCTTGCACATTTTCAGTTAGTTTCTCTGTATTCATTTAGGCTGTTAGATTCTCTTTTCCATTCTGTACTATGGTAGTAATCATATGCTATACTTGCACTAGGCACTTTACTGTGATGTAATATGTTGAATAGCTCTTTGGCTTTCTACTTTTGATATAGACTATTACTAACATTATATGGAGATAATGTGACCATATACTCATTTTGTCTCCAATACGTTGCCACCGCGTGTATATTTTTACATGAGCTTTGATATGTGGTTTTAATGCTTTGGACATTAATAAAAGTTTTCATCATTTTATTTACTTGGCGTTGCTGGTGTAGTTTGGTTTGGACACCTTTGAATTAACACTTGAGTCATTCATTTACTTTGGTGTTATTTACAAGTTTGGTATGACCATATTCGTATCAACCCGCAAAAAAAGGACATCATCTTACTTTTATCGCACAGCGAACGCCATAATATCAAAACCCCCAAAACCTTGGCAGAATTGTGGAGTTTTCCAGTTTCACCACACAAATAATTTTTTCCCATTTTCCAATATAAGCTATTATAACATAAACAGTGCCATTAAAAAGTACAACTTGTCCCGCAAAAAACAAGCCCTTATGAAATTATGTGAACCGAAAACGGAAAAAAAAAATGATGGCTCTTGGAAGATGGGAAAGGAAAAATGAAAATTAAAAATAAGTCATGTCCCAAAAGGGTTAAAGATGGATCATAACTCGCCTTTAATAATGTCCCCTGAGATATAGGAAATATGTGCGAGGTATCACGGTTTGTCAAGATTTAAATAGAGTTTATATTTTAATGAGTCTTCTGTGAATATTTTCTCAGCTCTAGTAGAATAGTCTCCATGATCTAAATAATTAACACGTGGAAGATACAATAACGACACGTGAAGAGGGAGCGCAGCTGCTGTGCGTCTTAATGGCCCCTCTATACAGGCTTGCTGCTATTTTTATATATTCACAATGCACTCTAAGTGTATTCTATCATCTTCTCAACATCTTCCTTCAGATGTGTACAAATGTTCACAATGGCAGGAAAAGGGTAAATGATGTCCTGGAGGATGCCTGTGGCATTGCATATCCTCGACATAATGTAGTACATTGAACTCCAGTGAAATCTGTATTACCGTATAGCTGTAGCTGTTTCTGTGGACAATATGGTCCCTATGCTGGAGATTACATAGTAACCGTTACTAACATGGTGTTAACAAATTCTACCTCTTTTCACACAATTATACAAAAATCGTACACTCTGTAGGTATTGTATGACTATACGTGACATTGGAAGTTCTGTGATCAGGAAAGTCTTCTAGAACATACACCGCATCTTGTTTTTTCTGAAAAAGTTTTTACAAAATTGTCATCAGATGTCCTTGCCTTCTGTAATTTTTAAATAAAGATCTTCTCCAGTAGATTTTATTTTGTAGCATTAGACATCAGAAAACACACCATCAAAGTTGTAGTGACTGAAATTAATAACATATCTAGTTAAAAAGCTATATATGGATTTTAGAAAGCTTAACGGGAACTTGCCTCACTGAAAATGCAGTTTTGTGTTATAGAACAGGAAGAGATTGAGCAGATTGATTTATAGTTTTTGGGAAAAGATTAATTATAACTTGTCATTTAGTTATTTAAACCCCTGCTCTTTCTAAGCTTAAATGGGTTGTTTAACTTCAGTAAGGGCTTGTTCACACATTAGTTATTTGATCAGTTATTTTTATCAGTTATTGTGAGCCAAAACCAGGTTTGGGTAAAAAACACAGAACAGGTGCAAATCTTTTCATTTTACTCCACTCCTGGTTTTGGCTCACAATAACTGAAGCAAATAACTGATCAAATAACTGATGTGTGAACAAGGCCTTAGTGGCATTTATCATGTAGAGAAAGTTAATACAAGGCACTTACTAGTAATACTCTATATACTCTATATATAGAGTGTCCTGAAAGCCCACTGCAAAATGTTAATGTATTGTATATTTGATGCACTTTTTGGACCCAAAGACTGTGTATGGATAAAGGAGAGATAAAGGGGCATGTTGCTGGAGTCTGGAGGTAGCTTTAGTGGAGTGAACTCCTAAGGGTGCATTCACACGACCGTATGTACTTTGTCGTCCGCACACAGTGTGGTGTCTGCATTTTCGGTGGCCACATTGAAATAAATAAGTCCACATCCAATCTGCAAAGAAATAATGTGAATCTGAAAAATATGGTCATGTGAGTAGGGCCTAAAAGAGCATATAGGGCAGGGTCACAAGGAATCTTCCTGCCTGGTGTGTCACAAAGCAGCAAATCTGCCAACCCTTGAGGGAACAGAGTTACTGAAACCAGCAGAGAGTTCAAAGACCATAAGAAGAATTGCAGAGTATTTGTCAAAGAAGGTAACTGCTTACACTGAGGTTACAGACACTGTAACGGGGACGGAGTTTGATGGGTGTACCCATTGGCTTAGTTAAAGGGTTATTCTGGTGTGATAATAGTGAATAAAAATTGGGTCGGAGAGTTAAGAAATAACAATTTCAAATTACTGATCCCCGCCGCTGCTTTTCAGCTGCACCAGTCCCTGTTCCTCTTCATTTCCTCTTCTCAAGCTTGCATTCTTGAGATGACTGCCCACTCTGCAACTTACTAACTTAGGCAGATCACCACTGCCATAGTTTACCTTTCACACATACTTTGTAATATTTGGGGATAATTTATCATTTCTTTTGCAGCAGAATCTTGGGGTACACAGTTCCAAACTTTGACATTCTATTTTTGCACAGGAATTCACATCTATCTGCTGTTTTATGTCACTCTTGTCACTTTCAAAAAGTCATTCCAGCAGGAGGGGCAGAGTGAAAAAATGGAGCAGCATTTCTATACAAAAACGTTGTTTAAAGACACGCCAAATTTAATAACGTGTGACATTTGATATATTTGGCTAAAAGTCCAACAATGCAGAAACTGACTTTAAAAATTCCCATCAAGATAAATTTCCCCCTAAGTAGTCTAAAACATTATGTGATTGAAGGACACTGTAGCTTATTGTCCATTAGGATGAGAAAAAAATATTAACGGTAATTTGAGAAATTGTAATAAAAAAGCCCCCACCCCGCCCGAGATAATATAGATTATAAAGAAAAAAGACTTTTATGTTTTATAAATAGCACATAAAACCCCATAGATTTGTAGTGCTGCTACAATGATGTGGAAAAAAGATAGCATTTTATTTAATTCACATTGTGCATGGTCTTAAAGGGGTTGTGCACATTTGGGTGTGGGGCGAGGGGTTGGCAACCCCCTTCTCCTGGGCAGACCAGTGAAGGGAAGCATACTTACCTGCTTCCTGGATATGGCTCCAGCCTCCTGAACTCTACAGTCTCCACTGCTCCGCTCAGCTCCCTGGATGTAAACTTCTGGTTTACTGCCACTGCAGCCATTTGCTGGCCACAGCGGTGACCTGCTCTCCTTGAGTCATGTGACCATTTGACACCGTAAGGTGATTGGCTGCAACCGTGTCAAACAGGAGGTTTACATCCAGGGACCCAGGGACAATTGAGACCCTTTAAGTTAAAGGGGTTTTCCGAGTTATATATATTGATGACCTATCCTCAGGCACCCGGCACCCCCGCCGATAGACTTGTATGGAAGCGAATCTTCCCATAGAAATGAATGGGGTGGTGAGGTCTAATTACACCTACTCACCACTACCCCCGTGTCGGCCAGTATGTAAACAATGAAGAGGAGGCAGTGCTGATACTGCGCGCGCCTCCTCTTCAAACAGCTGATCGGCGGGGGTGCCGGGTGTCGGACCCCTGCCGATCTGATATTGATGACCTATCCCAACCTATCATTCTGCGCATCATTTAACTGTGTAAGGTTGCAAATTTTGGGTTCCACATGTTCTCTGCCTTCCATTTCCTGTTTTGTGGTTTGTAATGGCAGGAACATGTTAGTCAAATCCAACTGGATGGAATTGTTAAAGGTTAATAGCATCTCTTTTAATAAAGTCCCTGAGATTGATTAAAAGCATGAAGCATGTGTGTGAGGAGAAGCAACTTACATAGCTACATAGTTACATAGTTAATACGGTTGAAAAAAGACACATGTCCATCAGGTTCAACCAAGGGAGGGGGTAGGAGTGATGAAGGGGAGGGGGACGGGTAACCTTAAGACATGACTCTACATTTCTTAATATGTGGTGACCTTCTTTTTCTCTAAGAATTTATCTAAGCCTGTTTTGAAGCCCTCAGCTGTCTTTGCTGTGACCAGCTCCTGCGGTAGACTGTTCCACAGATTCACATTTCTTATAGTAAAGAAGGCTTGTCGCCCCTGGAGTCTGAACCTTTGCTTCTCCAGGCGGAGGCAGTGCCCCCTTGTCTTTTGAGGGGATTTTACCTGGAACAGTTTTTCACCATATTTTTTGTATGGGCCATTTACATACTTATACAGGTTGATCATGTCCCCCCTTATACGTCTCTTCTCAAGACTAAACAAGTTTAACTCCTTCAATCTTTCTTCATAGCTAAGATGCTCTATGCCCCTTATCAGTTTAGTTGCCCGTCTCTGCACCCTTTCCAGCTCCAGGACATCCTTCCTATAAACCGGAGCCCAGAACTGAACAGCATATTCCAGATGAGGCCGTACTAATGCTTTATACAGTGGTAATATGACATCCCTGTCCCGCGAGTCCATGCCTCTTTTAATACATGACAATATCCTGCTGGCCTTAGAAGCAGCCGATTGACATTGCATGCTATTCTGCAGTCTATGGTCTACAAGGACACCCAGATCCTTCTCTACAAGTGACTCTCCCAGTGTTACTCCCCCTAGGACATAGGAGGCATGCAAGTTGTTAGTACCCAGATGCATAACTTTACATTTATCCACATTGAACCTCATCTGCCAAGAGGATGCCCAAACACTCAGTGTGTCCAAGTCAGCTTGCAACTTCTGCACATCTTCCATAGACTGGACTCTACTACAAAGCTTAGTGTCATCTGCAAAAATTGAAACAGTGCTGTTAATTCCTCCCTCTATATCATTAATAAATAAATTAAATAAAAGTGGACCCAGCACTGAACCTTGGGGTATACCACTTATAACTGGGGACCATTCAGAGTAGGAATCATTCACCACCACTCGCTGAGTACGCTCCTTCAGCCAGTTCTCAATCCAGTTACAGAGTAGATTTTCTAATCCAACCGACCTTAATTTACCCGTCAGACGTCTATGAGGGACTGTGTCAAACGCTTTTGCAAAGTCCAAATACACAATATCCACAGCCGCCCCTCTATCCAGACTTCTACTCACTTGTTCATAAAAACCAATCAGGTTAGTCTGACAGCTTCTGTCCTTAGTAAAACCATGCTGGTTATCACTTATAATACTATTATCCAAAACATATTACTGTATATAGTACCTTATTAGACCCTCAAAAAGTTTCCCCACAATGGATGTTAAGCTCACTGGTGTGTAATTCCCCGGGGATGACCTAGAGCCCTTCTTGAAGATGGGCACCACATTTGCTTTACGCCAATCCCTCGACACTATGCCAGTCACCAGAGAATCTTTGAATATTATATACAAGGGCAAAGAAATTACTGAACTAAGTTCCTTAAGAACTCTTGGATGTAACCCATCTGGTCCTGGAGCCTTATTCACGTTTACTTTGTTTAACTTAGCTTTGACCATGTCTATATTGAACCAGTTGAGTATATTACATGAAGTATCACCAGCACTTACTCTACCGACAGCAGCTCCCACCTCTTCATGTGTATATACAGAACTAAAGAACTCATTCAGTAGCTCCGCCTTTTCCTGATCCCCAGTAATCAATTCCCCATCACTATTATTCAGGATAAATTTTTTGCATTTGTATATTTGAAGAATTTTTTGGGATTGGTTTTGCTATCCCTAGTCCTTTTACAATCTTTATTAACCCTTTTGTAGTTAATAAAGGCTATGGCAGACCCCTCTGATTTGTATATTTTAAATGCCCTTTGTTTTTCATGTATTGCCCTTTTAACATCCGCATTAAGCCACGCAGAGTTTAATTTTAAGCGTTTGTATTTGTTCCCCCTAGGAATAAATTCTGCAGTATAGTTACCCAGTGTAGATTTGAAGGTCTCCCATTTATCATCTGTGTCACTACTTGACAACAGCTGCTCCCAGTCTATGTCCTGGAGTGTGGCCCGTAACCCTGGGAAATTGGTCTTTTTAAAATTAAGTTGTCTTTAGTTCCAGGTCTTCAGAGGCAGGGTCTTATAGTTTAATCCCCTGTTTAGTGGGGCTCGCAAAAGGAGATGGCGCTGGCCATTGTAGAGATCGGTGGCTGGAGAGGGCAAGCCTTGTTTTGGGGCTGGACAGTTGTTGCATCAGGTCTTTGGTGATCCTGGGGAATTTGAGAGACTAACTGCTGGAGGCTGGAGAGCATGAGGAGGACTTAGCTAGGGGACTGGTTTGGCTGGTATTGGGTGAGTTGAAGGAGGCACTTGAAAAATTGCCATCTTTGCCTTACTCTCGAGCTAGGAATAAGTCCAGCTTCCCTTTTTTTTTTGGGGGCCATTTTGCTTCTGACCATCTTATGTTTGTTTAGGCAGATGTTGGCAGGTGCAAAGGGTTGAAAATAGAGGGTTACGCTGTTATGGTTGTTAGGTTAGTGCCCAGACACATACATATATCTTGCTTGGCACTCGGCCACGGCATCAAATGATTTTTTATTTTTTTTGTTATTTATGCTGCACAGTCCAATGCATAAAAGAACCATTGTAAAACTGTGATTTTATTCCCATTCTCCCACCCCCAAAAAATATAAAAAGTTAATTAATAAATTACATGTATGGTGGCAATAAAGAATACAAGTGAACAAGTGATTGGTACTAGAAATAAGCGAACAAAACCTCAGGGATTAGCTTGGGCATAAAATCAAATATCGCAGAGGCCGATGCTGAAGGGTACCAAGGTTTCCTCCTAGACATGCATCGTGGAAGCAGCCAAGACCTGTATAAGAGAAAGGCCTGTAAAAAAGATCAGCCAGCTCACCGCCTGTAAGTAACCACACTGTGAGAATCTGTGTGCAATACCGTGTGACACAGAGAAGAGCATACTGTGACTAAGAAGATTGGGCACAGTGGTTCTTAGGATGGATATCGTAACCTGAGAGCACCTATTAAAGACTTTGAAGATTGTGCACAACTGCACCCCATGGAGAGAAAGCCATGGTGGCAACATCTTAAATGCTGCAACTCTGAGGAGACAAAAGCCAAGGTGTCAGCCTCCAGGGAACTGGGTGCAATGCAAACCAGAGGGAGTAGTTACCACTTAAAGAGACACTCATTGAGAGACTGCAACAACTAAGCCTGTTGACTGTCCAAAGACTGCTGTTGACCCGAGTCAAATTACATTTTGGCTTGAGTTACAACTGTCTCCACCTGATTCCATCTGCCATGATAGACTGGGAAGCCACTCATACCACTTACGGCCAAAAGATTCTGTTAGTAATGTCAGCCCCCTGCTTTCAAGCTTTCTTATGTAATCTCCTATCTGACCACAAGTCCAGAGCATGCTCTCTTGTGTACAGAGTTCAGTCTTCACTGTGCCTGACTTATATCAGCATCTATAAAATCCTTCCTAGTAGCCCTTGCCTCCGTACCCAATTCTTTTGTTACTTATCTGTATGTCCCCCTGTGTAAAGCATGCTGCTGAAGATATAATTCTGCTTTATCTTAGAGAGAACCACCAAAAAGCCTCTGTGGCACTAAGAACAAATTCTCAGCCACAGGTATGGACAGTAATATAAACACAAAACCACCAAAAAATATGCACATGCTGTCCACTCAAAAATAATCATAAATATACTTTATTAGTAACAATAAAAAAAAAGATTACAAGCAATAGTTCATATATTGGAAATCAGGCAGCAGTGGTAAAGAGGAAAAATTAGAGAGCAGGGATCACGTTGTGCACTGGGATCACGTTGTGGGACTGGGACGCGGCTGTGCGGCATTTCACCTCTTTCTTGGCAGCTTCTTTTTGGTACCTGCTTATATGTAGCCTTGGGTTGCCCTACTTTATACCCTCATAGAGGCCACTTTGCCGCACAACGTGATCCCTGCTCTCTAATTTTTCCTCTTTACCACTGCTCCCTGATTTCCAATATATGAACTATTGCTTGTAATCTTTTTTTTATTGTTAATAATAAAGTATATTTATGATTATTTTTGAGTGGACAGCATGTGCATATTTTTTGGTGGTTTTATCTTTGAGAGCAGGAATGCAGCGATGTAGAAGGTGAGTCCATACAGTCATAAACTGTAGAGTTATAAAACTTCTCTGACTGATACAAACTGACCATGATAACTGAGTGCAGTGTTCAGAATCTACAGTGTATTTTTACTACAGTGCCTTGCCAAAGGATTCAGCCCCCTGGAACGTTTCAACCCTTTGCCACATTTCAGGCTTCAAACAAAAAGATATAACATTTTAATTTTTTGGTGAAGAATCAACAACAAGTGGGTCACAATTGTGAAGTGGAACGAAATTTCTTGGATCATTTAAACTTTTTTTGTAATAATAACACTGAAAAGTGGGGCGTGCAAAATTATTTGGCCCATTTACTTTCAGTTCAGAAAACTCACTCCAGAAGTTCATTGAGGATCTCTGAATGATCCAATGTTGTCCTAAATGACTGATGAAGATAAATAGAATCCACCTGTGTGTAATCAAGTCCCCGTATAAATGCACCTGCTCTGTGATAGTCTCAGGGTTCTGTTTAAAGCACAGAGAGCATCATGAAGACCAAGGAACACACCAGGCAGGTCCATGATACTGTTGTGGAGAAGTTTAAAGCCGGATTTGGATACCAAAAGATTTCCCAAGCTTTAAACATCCCAAGGAGCACTGTGCAAGCGATCATATTGAAATGGAAGACCACTGCAAATCTACCAAGACCGGGCCGTCCCTCTAAACTTTCATCTCAAACAAGGAGAAGACTGATCAGAGATGCAGCCAAGAGGCCCATGATCACTCTGGATGAACTGCAGAGATCTACAGCTGAGGTGGGAGAGTTCCCCACTGTCAAACATGGTGGTGGCAGCATCATGGGTTTGGGCGTGCTTTTCATCAGCAGGGACAGGGAAGATGGTTAAAATTGATGGGAAGATGGATGGAGCCAAATACAGGACCATTCTGGATGAAAAACTGTTGGAGTCTGCAAAAGACCTGAGACTAGGACGGAGATTTATCTTCCAAGACAATGATCCCAAACATAAAGCAAAATCTACAATGGAATCGTTCAAAAATAAACGTATCCAGGTCTTAGAATGGCCAAGTCAAAGTCCAGACCTGAATTCAATTGAGAATATGTGGAAAGAGCTGAAAGAGCTGTTCACAAACGCTCTCCATCCAACCTCAAAGAGCTCAAGCTGTTTTGCAAGGAAGAATGGGCAAGAATTTCAGTCTCTAGATGTGCAAACTGATAGAGACATACCCCAAGCGACTTGCAGCTGTAATCGCAGCAAAAGGTGGCGCAACAAAGTATTAATGCAAGGGGGCCGAATAATTTTGCACGCCCCACTTTTCAGTTTTATTATTACAAAAAAAGTTTAAATGATCCAATAATTTTCGTTCCACTTCACAATTGTGACCCACTTGTTGATTCTTCACCAAAAATTTAAAATGTTATATCTTTTTGTTTGAAGCCTGAAATGTGGCAAAAGGTTGAAAAGTTCCAGGGGGCCGAATACTTTCGCAAGGCACTGTAGATGCGGCTTCACTCTGCTCTTCCTTCTGCTTTAAAATCTAAGAGAAACCTAACATAAGTAGGAGGCGAGAGAGACAGTGTGAAGCTACATCTCATTCAATACACTTAAGGTGACCATACATATTAGTCTAAAGTTAAAGTGTAACTACCGTTTCACTACCAAAAATGAAATTCCTGACATATGTGATGCTGAAGGGCAGATATTCATGAAGCTGTATTTTTTAGTTTATCGGGATGCAGTTAATGAAGCTGAAAATGAAAGTATGAGCAGATTTTACTCACAATTATTCCCGACTCGATTTCTAACAGTGATTTCTCAGCTCTCGTTTTGGACTTGAATGAAAGCCTGGACTGTCATCTTTCAAACAAGCTCAGTTGCATGTTTCTAGCTGGTACCATTCAGGGTATATCAGCCTGTAAAGCAGCCCTCCCCCCTCCACTTTCTGCCTCAGCCCAGCTCCAGGCACTCAGGGCTGAGCTCCTCCTCGCAGAGCTGATCGTCTTTTGTTTATATTAGAGGAAAGATGACCTGCACATGGCAACACTCTCAGAAGAGAGCAGCTGAATAGGAAAGTAGCATGCATCTGTGGGGGTTATTAGCAGGTAAAACTGAAAATGATCAAATTTTAAAGCACAAAAGCACTTATACATCAGGGTGTACTATACCATTAGGGGATAAAAAATCAAAAACGGCAGTTACATTTTTTAAAGGTAAAATCTGATTATTTCAACCAAAACAAACGATCATTTTAGTCAACCGATGACAGCCATGTTTAATATTTTCATCTGATAGTCTAACGAAAGATCTTGCATCCGTTTGTGAACAATAGATCTTTCTTTGAAAGAACGTTCCCAGTTCTTTCATCCATCAGCAGGTTTCATTGAAGTGTATGGACAATTTTAACAACTGTAATGCCCAATATGGACTAAAATATGTATGGTTGTGTTTGTGAAAGAAATGTCCACCAGAAGATTGTTTATTCAACTGCTGTTCAACCATCAACCAACTTCAATCCAATGTGTATGGCCAGCTTCAGACTCAGAGGACAGAAGTTCTCTGTCACTAATCTTTCATCTACTGCCCATAGATAGGACTCAGAGTAACGGAATAACTGCAGAATTATGAGTAATATGAGTTATATAAGCTTGTTCTGCATAGATCTTTATGTCAGTTGAGTAATATTAGTAGTCTGTTAACCCATATATTATTCGGATTTGGTAGTCATAATCAATGTCTTGCTTCTCTATATTATGTTCATGAATACCGTATTGGTTTGGGTGGCCTTGGATCTGCCACTGAGTACATGATGTCTCGTAGTGATTGGAAGGAGAATGCAAAATGTAAGTGCACTAAATGATTGGATTTGCACATGGAAAGGAGTGAAGTGCTGTTTAGCTGGGTGAAAATCAGCTGAGGAGAGCTAGTGTCTACAATCAAGTACAAAGTTCAATAATTTCCACGCTGACGTAGGGGGGTGGATATGGATAGCAGCTGTGAAGGTCTAAACGTGCTGGAGAAAACGATTACCAGAGATAAGAGCGTTGCATAGATGTCTCATTCCCAGGAGCCTATGCTTACGGATGTCTTATACAGATTAAAAACTTTCTGCAGACAAATAATAATACAGGAGAATAATAACATAAGAACAGAGCCGTGTGCAGCTGCAGATTCAAATAAGCCGATTCTGACATGCATACATTAATACGGGTCATACGCATCACGATTTTTTAACCCCTTAAAGGGTCATTCCAGTTAGCATAAATATAACTTATCTTTTAGATGAATTCATCAATAATTACCTAATATAATGTAATTTTCACGTATTTACCGTTCACTAGTTATAAGTAGTTTTTTTCCTATGCTACCCACTGTGTTTCCTCATAAGTTACCATGGCATCGACCTGTAGTTCTGAGCCTTTGTCAGGTCGAGCATGCTCAGGCAACCAATCAATAAACATCAGCACTCACAGCAGGAAAGCTAGGGATTGTGGGGATTGTAGTTTTGTGAGGAAAGATCAGGAGCCATGATACTCTGTGTGTTGTAGGTTCACACAGGAGTTAGACAAATGGATTCAATGGTAAATTGAAACTCTGGTTATATACAGTATATAGTATGGGTTTGGGATGGGTTACAGCTTGCAGCCTTAATGCAGTTTTTCAAAAATTAAGTTACGTATTAAGCTATGGAATACCCTTTTACGGACCCTCGATGTATGTGTATAGTGTAGCAAGCGTAGCATTCACACAGTACACCGTACATATGTATGGTGCACTCATCAGGCGGGCATAGGAGCTGTGCTCGTTTGATCAGGGCAGGTGTCTGGTTGTTACTGAGATGCCATAACTCTGATGCCGGCAATTTTTGTTTATTTCCAATTTATTTTTTATTACATAATAAAATAAATTCTAATTATCAACATGATCACAGTTTGATTACATAAAAAAAAGTACATGGTGGAGTATACACAATACGTAAAAATCATGTCATTAATACTTACATTTCCTAATTACAGAGACTTTCATCTCTTCTACTTTTCCCCATATACTATCATCCAAATACCTATATCTAGATAGTTCCTTGACTTTTGACAAGGTACACTCCAGAACCCATATTGCGAATATTCAAATAAATTATAATCCACTCCCCCCAACTACCCACCTAACCCAACCCCCCAATTATCGCAGGAGCCAACTGACCATTCACTCAAATGCTGGCAATTTAACCCCTTAGATGCGGTCATCAATGATGACTGCCGCATCTAAATGGTTCACAGAGAGAGGGAGCACATTCTCTCACATCAGCTACTCGTGATGTGATCATGGGGTGCCAACAATTTCCATAGCAGCCAGAGGCCTTACAAAGACCTCTGGTCTGCCAGCTACGGAAGCCTATGAGACCCAGTCTACAATAGAGCACGTAAAGTAATGCAGAGGTTGTGGCATGGTTGTGAGCCCCAAATGGCACAAGCTGGGAACATACTCGACACTGAAATGCCACATCTGTGGAAAACTTGCAATTTTCACTTTGGACAGTCCCCTGCTCATCGATTTCTGCAAAATACCAGTGGTGTCAAAGTGTTCACTCCACCTCTTGATAAATAACTTGAGGGGTGTAGTTTCTAAAATTAGGTCCAGCGTATGAATACCTGAGGGCCTCTGCAAATGTGATGTAGCACATTCCAGCAAAACCCATACTCCAATGCCAAATGGCGCTCCTTCCCTTCTGAGCTCTGCCCTGTGCCAATACAGTAGCTTACTTCTAGATTTATGGCAAAAGCTACCTATCAATTCAAAAAGTGTGGTGTGAGTCTCAAATGGCATTATCTGGGTACAACATATTGGGCTCTGAAATGCCATATCTGTGGAAGAATTGCAATTTTCCTTTTGCACAGTCCGCTACACATTAATTTCTGCAAAATACATGTGGTGTCAAAATGCTCACTCCACCCCTTAATGAATACCTTGAGGAAGAATGAAGAATTTCCAAAATGAGGCCATTTCTTGGGGGTTCAATTTATAATTTTATCCCACAGTTTCTATAGTTTTCAGCACAAGATGATTATATTACATTGGGCCTCAAAATACACATTCAAACAGACCTCTCATACATTCAAACAAAAGATAAGGGCCACCTATTGGGTGTTTATAAAACCAGAAAACACAGCATAATAATACAAGGGCATACTTTTCACACTGGCACACGCTTGGACAGTGAAATTACACGTACGTAAAAACTGCAGTTTTCACTTTGCACCATTTGCTGTTCATTATTTTTTACAATACACTTGTGCAAAAAAAACTCACTACATGCCTTGGTAAATTCTGTGAGGAGTGTGGTTTCTGAAATTTGGTTACTTCTTGGGAGTTTATTTTTTTTTCACCTTAGAGCCCCTGCAAGTGTCAGCCAGTGCTGTATAAATAATTTGTCATGTTTTGTTTCATGTCCCATTTTTAAAAAAATTCTATGAAACACCTTTGGGATTAAACCAATCAGTAGGCAAATTCCTTAAAGGGTTTAGTTTCCAAAATGGGGTAACTTTTTGGGGATTTACACTGTAGATGTACCTCAAGGGTCTCTTCAAATGTAACATGGTGCCCAAAAACCATTCCAGTGAAATCTGCAGGCCAAAAGGCAAATGGTGCTTATTGTCCTCTGAGCCCTGCTGTGTGCCCATACAGCAGTTTACCACCACATATGGGGTCTTTCCATATCTAGAAAACATATGTAAATACTGTATTTCACCTGTTACCTATTTTGAATGTGAAAAATTTGGGGCTAAAGCAAAATAGAGTTGCTTTTTGGAGGTTTCCACTAGATGGATATCTCAGGATCTCTTCAAATGCAACATGGCACTAAAAAACCATTCCAGTAAAATCTGCCCTGTAAAAACAATATTGTTCTCCTTCCCTTCTAAGCCCTGCAGTGTGCCCATGCAACAGTTTATAACCACATATGAGATGTTCCTGTAAACGGCAAAATCAGGGTAATAAATACGTAGGCTTGCTTTGCTGTTAACCTTTGCTGTGGAACACAAAGTTTCTAAAATGTGTTTTTAATAATTTGTGGGATGTAGTTTCTCAAATAGTGTAATTTATGTGTGTTTCTTATTATGTAAGCCCCTCAAAGTGACTTCAGAACTGAACTGGTCCTTAAAAAATATTTTCAAAACCTTGAAAGTTTAAAAAATTGATTCTAAAATTCTAAGCTTTCTAACACTGTAAAAAATAAACTGATATTTACAAGATGATGCCAACATATTGATATACGTAGTCGTGTTGATTTGGAAAAGGGAAAAAAGACAACCATTAGGAGCCTTTCTATTTGTCTGATGAGGATTTTGCTTTATGCATTTTTCAGAAAAAAAAGGAAATATTGATCTTACCAATCAATTCTTCATAATTAGAAATCTGGATCATGTATTGGTTTATATTACACATAACTGTGGTTGTGGTTTATACTGAATGTAGCAAATGTATCTTCACTTTTCCATTCTCCAGTTGAGTTTAGCTTCAGGTTGCTTTCACAGCAACTATTCGAAGTCACATGGGAAAAATTCTGAACACTAAGTTTTGACAACCAGTATAAGAAGCCAAAACCACAGCTTTGGGAATATCTGAAATACATGCAGAGTGATTCAGATTGGTTGAATGAGGCCTTCGGTGCTTTTTGTGTCATTCACTTTCCATGAGAGCTTCATAGACTCTGTCGATGACATCATTTTCAAAACCATGTGGTTTGGATACAGACTTGGAACAGAAATGTGCACAGTTCCATAGAAACAACAAAATTAACAAAACATTTAAATAGCTGTAATTTGATTAAACCCAGTGGGAAAAAAAGTCAACCAATATTCAAGAGGCCAACATACCAAATAACCAATTGCAGATGTAGTCATTAATCCATATAAACCAAAAGAAATGATTGCACTGCCACAGAACATAAAAATGCCAATTCATATTTTATAATATCCAAGATACATAACATCTAAAATCAATATGATAAATAAGGACAGAAAAGCTCCATGTGAACACGGTGCGACCACACATGGTGTATTTCAATGAAGTCACATATTAAACATACTAGAAGCTGTATACAATAGAAAACCCCCCTCAGTCCCAATGAGCTGAATGTGAACACAAAATGTAATTTAAAAGACATTTGCCCGTATAAATGTGGTGCTCCCAAACTAATATGTAAATCTTTTTTTATATGTGCAAATGGCTTTTTATATGATACTAGCAGAAAGATCCGGCTTCGCCTGGGTATATTTCATCTATTTATTTAATGTTTCTGTGTGTTGTTGCAGAGAGAAAGTCAATGCAGCTGACAGAAATTGATTTTTACCTTCATTTTTTCAATCCCCATTGGCTGCGAAGTGGGAGAGGGCATGACCTGACCAGGTCGGGGGCGTGGTTTACTGGGACATTGGGGGGGGGTGCTTTTAGGTCCTTCTTTTCAGGGTGGCCTGAATTATAGGTCAATGCCATGGTAATCTGAGGAAACACAGTGGGTAGCAATGGAAGAAAACATTGCTTCGCACGGGTATATTTAATCTATTTCATTTAATGTTTGTGTGTGTGTCATTGCAGAGAGAAAGTCTCCTTCTTTCCCATTCCTGTAGCTGACAGAAGTTGATTTTTACCTTCATTTTTTCAATCCCCATTGGCTGCGCAGTGGGAGAGGGCGTGGCCTGACCGGGGGCGTGGTTTAGCGGGACCTGGGGGGGGGTTGCTTTTAAGTCTTTTTAGTGGAAGAAAACATCTTTTATTACTACTGAATGGTAGTAGTCTAATATTAATCTATTTCATCTAATGTTTCTGTGTGTTGTTGCAGAGAGAAACTCACCCTTCCATCCTTGCAGCTGAAAGAAGTTTATTTTTACCTTCATTTTTTCAATCCCAATTGGCTGCGGAGGGGGAAGGGGGTGTGGCCTGACAGAGTCGGGGTGTGGCTTAGTGAAACCTGGAGCAGGTGTTGTAAGTCCTTCTTTTGAGAGTTGTGTGAATCACAGGTTGGTGCCATGGTAATTTATGAGGACACGCAATGGGTAGCAGTGGAAGATTTACTACTGAACGGTCAAAGTCTAAAATTAGTCTAAAACATAAGTTATATTTATGTTAAAGCCCCTTTAAAGCATTGAATAGAAATGACTGGATTGTTACCTGAGATCCTCAGCTGGCTGCTAATTACCTGGCTGTGTTGTTATGTAAACCTGCCCTCCCTGTTGTGTCTGTGCAGAGAATGGCAGTTGGGGTTTAAAACCAATGCTGTCAGGCTAATATTGGCTAATGCAGGTCATATTTTGGGAATATCTCGGGAACGTTATGTCCTAGAGAGATGAGACCTGGTCTAAAACCTTCCCGGGCACCTGATGTACCTGAGTGCCGAATTTGGTGAAAATCGGTCCAGTAGTTTGTTTGCGCATAGAGAACAGACAGACAGAAACTCATTTTTATAATATTAAGAGATGTCTGATATGTGACTTTATTGATGAACAATATGTGAGGTAGCACAATGTTCTGTCCCTTATTTATCATATTATTGATTTTTAGACATTAGGTATTTTGGATGAATTGGTATTTTTATGTACTGTAGCAGTCTGTAGAAATTTATGTTGAATATGGATCAGTGACAAAAAAGGAAGATTTTGGACATACAAAGCTACGTTTGAGGAACCACAAATTTTCTTTGGACATACAAGGCTAAGTAACCAGCCATATTCTAACATATTTCATTCTAGATCCAATGTATCTATACATTTTGAATACGGTCTATGGGTTGCTGTCTCACGTGAAGACACAATGTCAATTTGCCCTGTGTAACTGACTTCCTGTGCGCTACAGGATTACACCATGATCTCGCATATCCTCAAATCCCTCCTGGCAGCTCCTAGACACTTCCGTTCCCTACCTCTCCTTGTCTTTATGAATATCCCCTTCATGGATGAAGTGCTGCCGAAGATATCACTTTTGGTTTATCTAAGAAACCAGGAGTGCAGTGATGTAGTAGGTGAGGACATACAATGGTTAGTTGCAGACTTCTCTGGCTCGTGAAAACTGTCTTTATCTATCTGTTTGTGTGTATGCTACTGTATGTGCAGAATCTCCAGTGTATTTCTAGGAGACAACATTTCACTCTGCTCTCTCCCTGCCTCCTTTTTCTAATAGCTGACAGGGAGAAACCCATCACAAGCAGGAGGCAGGAGAAAGCAGTGTGAAGCTGCATCACTGTCACAAGCAGAAGGCAGGGAAGGGCAGAATAAAGTTGCATCACTGTCACAAGCATGAAGTAGGGTAGAGCAGGGTGAAGCTGCATCACTGTCACAAGCAGGAGGCAGGGGAGAGCAGTGTGAAGCTGAATCACTATCACAAGCAGGAGGCAGGGAAGAGCAGTGTGAAGCTGCATTATATAGAAATACACTGAAGCTACACAGTGTTATGAGGCAACAGTTCAATGTCACTTATCTATGACTTCTTACCCTTTAATCTGGATAGGCCATCAATATCTAATGGTTGGGAATTGAACATCGCTCACCCTTGCCGATTGGCTGTTCTAGAGTAGCTTCAGCGTTGGAACAGCTCCATCCATTATGTAATGGACTGAGCTGGTTACTGCAATGTTGCTCCAACTGAAGTGAATTTGTATCCACTACAAAATGGATGTAGCTGTGCAGTTCCATTGCTGTAGCTCCCTGGGCTCCATCAGGAATGATTTATATACTGCTTTGTGTTTTCTGTAAAAAAATCATAGAACAGAATAAGAGCAAAAACAATTACAATTTTCCAAATTAAGGTCATTTATCAAATCCTTCTGCTCAATAAAATGCACCATGTTCAACATGACAGGTTTCTTTTAACATAACCATATATACTTAATGCTGCTCACAGCTGAGGGTTTACTATTAGGTTTCAATCACATAAACCACCCTAAACTCATTGAGTAAGATCCTTAGTGAAAAATCACTAAGCGTGTAATGTGCCTATTGCACAGCGCTCTGCAGTCCTTCACTGGAGAGAGAGCACTGTCACTAACTGTAGCACTTTTTAAACAATATCGTCATCTAGTGGTCAGTTTGCAGTACTGCATGTTTGTGTTTCAGCACCATTTCGGTCAGGTAATATTAGAGGATGAATATTAGGGTTATGATTTCATTATAAAATAAAATGAATTTGACTGACATAGTTTTATTAATAAAAAATATAACATCTTTCAAAAGCAAAGGTCACAAACTCCAGTACGATATAGAAAAAAAAAGCCGGCCATACAACTGCTATGGGACCTGAGGGCTTAGGCTCCATTAGAGATCCTGCCTGGAGTTGTACGCCACATTCCTCGTGCGTCCATAGATGCTCAGTGGGGGACATTTACTAAGCATGTTGCACCAGAATTATGGAATAAAATGCACCAAAAAGAACGGTGTTTTGATATGAGCCAAATATATTAACTGTTTTCTCATAAGGACTCATGCACTCGACCGTATGTATTTTCCGGTGCGCAAAAAATACGGATAACATCCGTGTGCATTCCATATTTTGCAGAACGGAACAGCTGGCCCCTAATAGAACAGTATCCTTGTCTGTAATGCGGACAATAATAGGACATGTTCTATTTTTTTGCGGAACGGAAATAGAGAAACGGAATGCACACGGAGTACCTTCTGTTTTTTTTGCAGACCCATTGAAATAAATCTTTCCGCATATGGTCCGCAGAAAAATACCTTCGTGTGCATGAGGCCTAAAGAATGCCAGAAATTAGTTATAAATGTCAAAGTGTCGGGGCTCTCAAATTGGCGCATATTACACCTCATTTATCGCCCTCTTATTGGCAGAAATAGCTCATATTGTTGCAAACAATTAAGCCAGCTTATGTGGTGGTGTTTTCTGTAAAAAGTCGCATTTATGGCAGAAAAGGAAGAGAGGGATCATACTTACCTGGTCCCCGCAGCTGGGTTCGGTCCATAACGCTCCTGGGCCGGCTCTTCCTCTCCCTACCGATCAACATCCTCTGAAGAGGTTGGGAACACGTGGCCGCTGCAGCAGTGACCTACTCCCCTTGCGCCACATGACCAGTTGTCATGACGCAAGGGGAGCAGGTCACCACTAGTATTAAAGGCATTCACAGGAGTGCTGAACTCCTTTTCTTCTACAGTTACAGCAAAGCGCGCATGTGATAAAAAAAAATGTAAGACGTTAATACTAGAGGATCAGGGATGCTGACTTTCTATCAGTAACTAATAGAGTAAAATTATGGCAGAGTTTCTAATGTAATTAATGTAACACAGACTAGATCCTCAGAACAAGCCAGTCATTCATTACATCCTTGGTTGACAGCAGGAGTTCAATTCATTTTCAACTTAGAAAGGCAGCAATGTGCGAGATTGCTGAGAAAGGGATTGTATCCTGCAGTATCATCTCCATGACTACCCAAAGCGGTCAACATAAAATGAAAGTCTTCAGCCACTTAAATATGAAATAAAAAAAATAATAATTACAAATATACTCATCAAGATTCCCCCCAACATTCTGCGCTCAATATCCCATAATGAGGAAGGAAAAACAGAATGTTTTTCTTTATAATAAATTATCAAAAAAAATTCTAAAACTAAATTTTCACATAAAATAACAAAGGGTTTGAATACTTTTTTTTTTTTAAGGATGTTAGAAGGCTTAGAATTTTGGAAGCAATTTTACAGATGCGGCTGTACCAATTATCTGTTGTTTATTTTATTTTTTAATCAATGAGCCGATATAGGAAAAGGAATTAAAACTTTATAAAATTATATATATATATACACATTATATTCATAACTCTTATTTAATACTTATTTGATTTCCATATAGTAGGCATGACGGACGTCCAGACTTCTGAGATGGTCAGAATTTCCGGGCTTTTCCATTTTTTTTTTATTTGCGATGAAACTTCTTGCAGCCAATATGATATGTGAGCAAATAATTTTAGTTCGTAGAGTGATATGTTGGTTTGGAAGGAAACAAAGCAAATTCTGGAGTTGTTTGGATATTAGTCTTTAGATTATCAAATACAACGACTCAGAATGATTGTATGTTAGGGCACGTCCACCATAAATGTAGATAAGTCACACGGGAGCCGCAATTTTTCCAGCATAGATTGAGGTAATTGGGGTCGGCGTGGTTTAGTTAAAGAACTCCCGCAAAAAAATTTATTCCATATCCTGCTAGAAATGTACATGATGTAATCTGTAGTGAATGTCATTTTCTTACCAGTGGTTGTATTTCTGAGTTATATCTCCCTGATGTTTCTCATCTGTGTCATATGACCAGCAATCAGACCCACCAACTCACACAGCATTTCATGTGTGGACAGGAAGTCTAATTCTCTATGCATTCCTATGGGAGCCTCACTTTTAGTCTCATAGGAATGAATAGAGCAGTAACTGGCTTCCTGTCCTGGGTCAGTTGGAGGTCAGGGAGTTGGTCACATGACAGCTACAATAAGAAGAGAGTGGATAACTCAGAATTACAGTCTCTGATAAGAAGATTGCATTCACTACAGATTATATCACCTTTCTAACAGGTCAGAGAATAAAATGTTTTGCGGGAGTTCTTCTTTAAGTTTAGGAGATTCGATTTGTCAAGTTAGGTGCATCAGTTGAATAACCTGTACCTAGATCACTTTCACATTATTGCATATAACTGTTGTTAATGTTAACCTCGTTAGTGTTGAGGTCGGTGTAGAAACTGGAAATACCTTTTATCACTGTTTTTTGAATGGTGAAGAACAGAAGTGCAGATTTTGGGAATATTGGTGCGTTTATAGTGCTTTCAGTGAGGGAATGTCTGATCCTTAGATATTTATAGAAGTCAGTTTTTGGCAAATTATATTGAGACATTAAGTGGGTGAAAGAGTGTAAGTTGTGATGGTTATGTGGGTCAGTCAGGACATTAATATATTTAATGCCATTTTTCCCTATTTTGACAGGTCAGTGTCCAAACAGAACATTTTGATACGTTTTAGTGCTAATTGGAGTAGATTTTTTTTTTTTAGATGTGTAGTACTAAATAATTACTTTATTGTGCTTTGAATGGTTTTAATAAAGTGATAGGATATGATTTTAGGATTTGGACCAAGTGTCTTTTTGTTAAGGTTGAATTTATCTACCAGCGTTTTGTTTGGTCTAATAATGCTGCTTTATAAATGGTCCTTTAAAGGGGTTCTCTGGGCTTTTAATATTGATGACCTATCCTCAATATCAGATCGCAGGGGTCTAAACCTGGCACCCACATTGACCAGCTGTAAGAAAGGAAAGGTGCTCGTGCCGCCTCCCTTCCTGTTCGCTGCTGCAATGTCAATGGCGAGCAGGAAGAGAGAGCAGGCACGAGGGTGCAGGGTGTTGGACCCCTGCCAATCTGATATTGTTGACCTATTCTGAGGGGACTACGATTCGCTCATCACTTAATATAACCTTTTAGTCGCCATAAGGCCTCTTTCACACGAGCGTGTCCGGATTTGGTCCGGATGCGTTCAGGAAAATCCGCACGCATCAGCACCAATCCGCACGCAATCGCAGTCAGTTTTGACTGCGATTGCGTACTTTCGTTCAGTTTTTTCCGCGCGGGTGCGAAGCGTTTCAATGCGTTTTTCACACGCGTGCGAAAAAACGGAATGTTTACAAACAACATCTCTTAGCAACCATGCGTTAAAACCGCATTGCACCCGCACTTGTGTGCGGATGCAATGCGATTTTCACGCAGACCCATTCACTTCAATGGGGCCAGTTCTGCGTGAAAAACGCAGAATATAGAACATGCTGCGATTTTCACGCAACGGCGAACTGCTGCGTGAAAAACATCGCTCATGTGAAAAGCCCCATTGAAATGAATGGGTCAGGATTCAGTGCAGTTGCAATGCATTCGCATCACGCATTGCACCCGCACGGAAACATCGCCCGTGTGAAAGGGGCCTTAAGGATTGAAGGGAGTTTTGTATTGTTCTATTTTAAAATTGGTGAGTGGTCAGACTACGAAATGTTGCTAATAGCTGAATTTTGCATTTTATGTAGGTCTAATCTACTTATAAGGAACATGTACAGTCATGGCCAAAAGTTTTGAGAATGACACAAATATTATATTTTCACATGATCTGCTGCCCTCTGGTTTTTATGTGTGTTTGTCAGATGTTTTTATCACAGAAATATAATTGCAATCATATTATGAGTAACAAAAGCTTATATTGACAGTTAGAATGAGTTAATGCAGCAAGTCAATATCTGCAGTGTTGACCCTTCTTCAGGACCTCTGCAATTCTCCCTGGCATGCTCTCAATCAACTTCTGGACCAAATCCTGACTGATAGCAGTCCATTCTTGCACAATCAATGCTTGCATTTTGTCAGAATTTGTAGGTTTTTGTTTGTCCACCCGTCTCTTGATGATTGACCACAAGTTCTCAATGGGATTAAGATCTGGGGAGTTTCCAGGCCATGGACCCAAAATCTCTATGTTTTGTTCCCTGAGCCATTTAGTTATCACCTTTGCTTTATGGCAAGGTGCTCCATCATGCTGGAAAAGGCATTGTTGATCGCCAAACTGCTCTTGGACGGTTGGGAGAAGTTGCTCTCGGAGGACATTCTGGTACCATTCTTTATTCATGGCTGTGTTTTTAGGCAAGACTGTGAGAGAGCCGATTCCCTTGGCTGAGAAGCAACCCCACACATAAATGGTTTCAGGATGCTTTACAGTTGGCATGAGACAAGACTGGTGGTAGCGCTCACCTCGTCTTCTCCGAATAAGCTGTTTTCCAGATGTCCCAAACAGTCGAAAAGGGGATTCATCAGAGAAAATGACTTTACCCCAGTCCTCAGCAGTCCACTCCCTGTACCTTTTGCAGAATATCAGTCTGTCCCTGATGTTTTTTCTGGAGAGAAGTGGCTTCTTTGCTGCCCTCCTTGAGACCAGGCCTTGCTCCCAGAGTCTCCGCCTCACAGTGCGTGCAGATGCACTCACACCTGCCTGCTGCCATTCCTGAGCAAGCTCTGCACTGCTGGTAGCCCGATCCCGCAGCAAATGATCCGTTGGAAGTGCCCAGAGGCGGCGTTTACTGTCGTGGAGCCCGGGATCCTGTGCTTTTTTACATATTTTCCCCGCCCCAGCCACTGCCTCTGCCCGCCCTGCACCTGACTCGGGTCCACCTTCTCTGCCGGCGAGATCCCACGCAGTTTCTCACCAGGCCGGGGCATGCGCACTGCGATGACCATTTTGAGCACGGCCTCGCCGAAGTCACTGCGCATGCGCTGGCCAACAGCGTGAAACCTGAAACATGCAGTACGCATACCCAGGCGCGGGATCTCGCCAGCACAGAAGGAGGACCCGAGTCAGGTGCAGGCAGAGGCAGTGGCTGGGGCGGGGAAAATATGTAAAAAAGCACAGGAGCCCGGGCCCCACAACAGTAAACGCCGCCTCTGGGCACTTCCAACGGATCATTTGCATATGATTTAAACTACGTTTTTCCAACTTCTAAAGATTACATCTGCTATGGGGCTATTTAAGTGCTTTATATAGGCATATGGAGGTGACTGACTCCCTTTAAGCAAGTTTTAGGCAAAAAAAAAAATAATAATAATATCTATATTTCCTCATTTCCCTGGTTCACTTCTGGCCTTTGTTTACATGCAGTAATAACAATATCTGCCCCTCCCCCTTCCTGCTATACAAAGGCAGTGAATACAAGAGCTGGCCTGAGTGACATGTCTGCTGAAATATTCAGCAGCATGTTGTATGTGTAGGACTACAAGTCCCAGCTGTACAATGACACTGCTGATACACACAGGGTCTTCCCCCTACCTGTTCTTGTACAATACAATACTTTGCATCTCCTCCAGATCAGCTCCAGTCAGCTCTGTGTCTGTAGGGTGAGGAGAGCAGATCCTTTGTCTCTTTACATCTGCAGCTGCAGTTGTAAAGCCTTCAGTGAGTTCTGGCTAAAGGGGTTAATGTTTTTTCTGAAAGAATCCAGGGAAAGAGCAGATAGCAGGAGTCCGGCAATGCAGGGGTGTGTGTGGCCAGCACAGTGACACTTCGTGTACAGGCTCTGTGCATGAATATAAGATTAGCAGGGAGGCAAGATGACATCACAGGTCATGTGACCCTCATTGAAACCTGATAAACCAGCAGCTTTAGAAGAAGTGTATGGAAAAGCTGTTGTATTTGACTAGTTAGAAACATACAAAGGACAAAAAAAAATAACACAGATAACCCCTTTAAAGGGTATAGAGTAGAACATTGTACAGACACCTATTTGCATATTTTTGCCAAAATATAATGAAAAGTGACGCACATTTAATAAATCACAGCTTTGTACAGTAGTAGTATTATACTTATTTAATGATCAATTAGTCAAACTATTTATAGATCAAAAACATTAAAAAGTGAACATTTACAAACAACAGACAATACAGACTGTAAATTTCTATCGCCGGCTCAGCCTCCGATTCAGCTCTGCTACTTTTTCTCTTCTCCGCTCAGCGCTGCGGTCAGACGCTTTTTGCAGGTTGTCATGGTATTTCTCCAGTGCATTTCTAAAGCCTGTCATAACGTCCTGAAAGGAGAAAATTGGAAAGGAACCAATGAGGCAAGGGCGATATTAGAAAGAAGGCCTATACAGGGTTCTAATGGATTTGGGTCACTGGTGGTAAAAATGTGAGCTGAGTGTTTCACCATGTCTCAGATATACCCCAAGCACAATTTGCTTTTAGGTCCAAAATTCTATGTTGATCACGACCGTCTATTACTAGTGTTCTGCAATTCTGTTTTGGGTCAAGGGGCTTGGACAGCTGAATAACAGTTTAATATGAGGCCCCATTATATTTTGGTTTGTATTTGCACAATCTTGTATATACACCCACTTGTGTATAGAGTATTGTCTATAGGGTTCTGAATATTTTGCACATGTCAAACTATTTAAGGAAGGGGTATCTGGTCCCTCTTTATCCCTTGGCTCTGTTATCTTGCTTCCTAACTCGGATTAACACCCTCCATTGTAACAAAAAGGCATCCACAGATCAGTGGGGTTCCTACTGCTTAGACCCCTATACCCCATGGAGTCCCCCGAAATGAAAGGGGTGGCTGATGGGTATGCACACTGCTGCTCCAATCATTTGTATGGGAGTTACAGGGATAGAAGAGTACAGTGCTCAGCTATTTTTGGAACTCCCACAGAAATGAACGGAGCGGCGGCGTGAATGCCCAAGTGTCCACTCCATTCACTTCGGGGATTTCTAAAGAGTACGGGGCTCCCGTCCTCGTAAACAGTAGGTCCCAGCGGTAAGACCCCCACCGATCTAATAGTTATCCCCTATATAATCGGAATAGCCCTTTAAGTCTACAAGATTGCTTACATCTCTGCGTATTATTTTTTTTGCAATACAACTGGAACTGCAGTGGCACTACAAAGTCTCAGCTCTAGCCTAAAGAAGAAAATACCCACCTCTTAAAGGGGATGCCTCACTTCAGCAAATGGCATTTACCAGGTAAATACAAGACACCTACTAATGTATTGTGATTGTCCATATTGCCTCCTTTGCTGGCTGGATTCATTTTTCCTTCACATTATACACTGCTCGTATCCAGGGGTTATGACCACCCTGCAATCCATCAGTGGTGGCCGTGATTGCAGACTATAAGAAAATGTGCCAGCTTATGCGCACTCCTGCTGTCTCGGCCAGCAGAGAGGCCGTTCATTTTTCTGGTGTGCAAGTACGACCACCGCTGCTGGATTGCAGGGTGGTCATAACCATGGAAACGAGAAGTGCATAATGTGATGAGAAAACGAATCCAGCCATCAAACGGGGCAATATCGATAATACATTAGTAAGTGGCTTGTATTAACTTTCTCTACATGATAAATGCCACTTACTGAAGTGACACAACCCCTTTAAGCTTACAACCTACAATTCCACGTCTTAACTACAACCATATGAAGCAGATTCTATCTTCACTTACTGTCCCTTTCCCTCAAATTCTGCATCATATGTCACTCATTGTACTTGCTGCTTTTGCACCCATTTCATGTCATGTATTTAAAACCCTGGGTAGTTCATAAGTTCAGTGCTCTGGACGATGATAGCACTCTAACATAAATCTGAAATTGAGACAGAGAAATTGAAACTATAAGGAGTGAAAGTGAACGCCAATGAGCTTACCTGACATTTTTTCTTCTCCTCTTCTGAGGTTTCAAGGAGCTGTTCTCTCATAATGTCCGTTTGCTGGATTTCCTGAAGAACATGAGCCACTCGTTCGTGCACAGCCTGTCTCTTTTCTTGAACATGGCTACAGATCCTGCGTAAGTGGGAGATAGAAAAGTGACAGTTTTATTCCAACACGTAACGTAGATCACGGTTCTAGGCATACGAGTGCACACCACTACACAGTCATAGGCTTCTGGTGGAATTCATATGATCTAGTCTTTGGTTTTTCTTAATCTTTTTGGTGGTGTCTCACCACTCAGAACATGGCGATGCTAGAGCTTCAACAATGGTCGTAGTGCATGGCATAACCCCTTGGTGAACATGCAGTTTTGCAATACAAACTCCCAAGTGACCACGCCTGGGAGCTGCGAGATCACCACAGCGGCCCTCCAGGGTTTTTTTTTTATATACCTCACATATACTTAGGGCCCATGCACACAAGAACAAATGTATTTTGTGGTCCACAAAACACGGATCGGCAAAAAATACAGATGCCGTCCGTGTGACATCTGTATTGCATCAGTTTTTTTGCGGATCCATTGTAAGTATGCCTATTCTTGTCGGCAAAACGGACAAGAATAGGACATGTTGTGCTGACCCATTGAAATGAATAGGTCTGCATCCTATCCGGGGGGGGGGGGGGGGGGGGGGGGGGGGGGGCAACAGAATGGACACGGGAACAAACGTTCATGTGCATGAGCCGTTATCCGGTAAGTGAGCACAGAAAACTCACTGTAAGATCTCATTTTTTCGCTGTTCAAAGTCCTCTAGTTTCTTCTGATTCTTAATATCCATTTTTGCAAGTTTCTCTTTCTTTATCTGGACAGTTCTTTTTAGCTGGATTTCTTCATTAGCTAAGGATTTCAGCTCCAGGTTTTTATTCACGATTTGTTCCTCTTTCTGTCTAGTCTAGGAGGGGTGAGAAAAGAAAAATGTTAAGAAGAGATAGATCTGCTCCACAAGGTAGAAGCCCAGTCACGTTCCATCAGCGATTGATAAGATGCAGAAGTGAGCACGTGTGGCATGAGTACCTCCTCAAGGATCTTCCTGTAAATCTCCAGGTTGGCCTCAATACTATGCAGCTTCTTATTATACGCCTGCACATCTGACTGCCACAGAGAGGACACGGTCACTCGCTCCCGATAATAATCGCATTTCTCACTGGTTTCTTGCTGTTAAAACAAAGAAAAGACTTTCAATCTTTTAGAAGTCTGGGTGATACAGAAGCAGGATATTATATGATACCTATAGTTTATATAATGCCTAGAGTTATTAAAAGTAGACAGGAATTAAAGGTGTTTACTCTGGATAAGTCATCAGTATCTGATTGGTGGGAGCCTGCCAACCGGCTGTTTTAGAAGGCACCTATGAACATTGTGGCCTTCTTGCAGCTTAGCCTAGGCTATGTAACGTCATTTTCATTGGCCACATGGGCTAGGTGCAGCTAAGCCCCACTGAAGTGAACGAGGCTGAGCTGCGATAGGAAGTGCAGCTGCTGTACAATATATGGTGCTGTGCTTGGTGAGCTCAGAGAAGGCCACGGAGCTACTGCGAGCACCAGTGCCTTCTGAAACAGCTGATCGGAAGGTGTCTCAGGCATCGGGCCCCTACAGATCAGTTACTGATAAACTATCCAAAGGGTAGGTCATCAGTATAAAAAGTATTAGAAAACCCCTTTAACACAGAAACCCATGCTGTCCTGGTGACTGCTAGATTGGAGCTATAGAGGGCAGAGTAAAGGGGTTGTCCTGAATCGACATATATAACCTCTCCATATTGAAGGTTTATGGGACTGCTAGAAAGCAGAGTACAGAGGTTGTGCAGTGAGGACGAATGAGGGGTCTTCACGCTCCAGTTCTAGTGATCGGTGGGGCAGCGAGACACATCTCATCTGGTAAACTCAGTCGATGGTACACTGAATGCATTATTGTGTTTTACCTTTGCCTGCTTCAGTTTGTGGACATTTTCTTTCATCCTCTCGGTTTTATTCTTGCGTTGTTCTGGAGATTCCACTATCTGGGATTTCATACGCTCTTGTTCTTCCTTCATGGTGGCAATAGTAAGCTTGTGCTGATTCTGCGGCAAAAGAAAGTAAGTTCACCAGACAGCAAAACCTCCATATGGCATTAGGTACGGCTAGCAAATTGACTTGATGGGAAATCCGTCACCAAGACACTACAGATGATCCTACAGATGTGAAGTGATAGGGTCTCATGTATAAAAACTAGCATAAAAAGCGGAGATTTTACCTAAAGTGATGGACTCAACCCTCAGACCTTTCCTAACCTTCCTTAGCATTGTCCTTACCAGTTTCTTAGTTTTTTCGGCAAGGTCAGCTTTTTGATGTGCAATCTTTTCTTGAAGGACCAGCTATGGATGCAAAAGAAAGATATCAATTATTACACGTGTCATACAGTGCCAGTTCAGACTTTGCAGAATCCCCCACCACCAGTGTATTAGTAATAGATGGCTGAGTTTAAAGACGACTTGTGACCTGTGACACATCCTCTTTAAAGGGGTTGTCCCATAACCAACGCCTATGTCCGCAGTACTGTAATAAGTATCTGATCGTGGAGGTCCCAGTACCATGACCCCCACCGATCACAAGAACACTGTCCCATTTGGCAGAAGGTGTGGTCATACGTGCACGACCTCTGGAACCAATGACGATAGCCCGGCACTGCACTGGGGGCCCCAGTTCTCAAGATCAGTGGGACCGTCAGCAATCTGACCCTTGTCACCTCTGAGTAGGTGGATTATGTCACAACGCCTTAAAAAAGAAACTCCATTAAAATTCACCCAGACTGTGCACAATAGCAGATTTTAAAAGTTCGTTGGGATCCTGTCAACTATCAAACACTTATGGAGGCAACCTGAATGTTCTTGGACATCTACCTTCCCAGAAAGGGCTTTTACTAACATCTGCTGCCGAGCATATAGAGGGAAGTAGGGATATACTATTGAAAAAAATTTCTGACCGTTAAAGAAGAACTCCCCCAAAAAATTTTATTCTCTGACCTGTTAGAAAGTTGCATGATATAATCTATAGTGATTGTCATTTTCTTATCAGTGACTGCGTCTGAGTAAAAACCTCTCTTCTTATTGTAGCTGGGTCATGTGACCAACTCCCTGACCTCCAACTGACCCAGGACAGAAAGCCAGTAACTGCTCTATTCATTCCTATGGGAGCCTCACTTTCAGTCCCCTAGGAATACATAGAGAATTAGACTTCCTGTCCACACAAGTCTATGTGTGAGTTGGTGGGTCTAATTGCTGGTCACATGACACAGATAAACTTCAGGATGATATAAGTCAAAAATTCAGACACTGGTAAGAAAATGACATTCACTACAGATTATATCATGTACATTTCTAGCAGGACACGGAATAAAATTTTTGTCGGGAGTTCTTTAATATTTAAAAAAAACCCAGAGAACTTCATTAACCAGACAGAGAACGATATCAGGGGTGACTCACATCTTTTGCACGATATTCCTGGCTTATGGATTGCTGCAGGTCATGAATATCACTGGAAAGGGCTTTGAACTCCGCTTGTTGTTCAGGTGGGACGGTCCTAAGGAAAAAAAAAAAATCTAAGGGTTCAGCTTATCCCTAGAATATCTTTAATGGTGCATCAACATGATTAAAATTTTCACACAACTGAACTTCTCTGGCCAGGAATCAAACAGAAACCTATTAAAAAACAGACGCTATCTAATATATTTACCATAGGAATTCCTCAGTACTCTGGTGTGGTTCTTCCTCTATCCTAAGTGACAACTAAGCCCCAGGACAGTCTTCAGTAACGTGTTATGTAAGCTGGAACAATGCATCACCAATGGTCGAAATGTAAGAGCAGCTGACAGAGAGGACAGCGCACCCACATGATACGGCTTCACTAAGGACACAGTCACCAAGACCTTGTCATTGCAGAGGGAGACTGACAGAAGAGGACAGAAGTACTGTATACATCAGAAAGTAGGTATCTGTCCAGGGTCCAAAATGATGCTGCAATGAGATGCTCAAAATCTTCTTCCTTGCAGCAAGATTTCCCTCTTCCTAGGACATAAAAGGGTTATCCAGGTTGCGCTGTCACACTGTGCGGCGGCCATTTCCGGGATCACATGCCATAAATTGGGCACGTGATCCCACCTAGGGTTACAACTGACAGCACACGTGCAAGTATGAGTCTCTTGCTAGCGCTGTGGCAAAAGATTCAGACGCTGCGGATTCTAACACTAGGCTAGGATAATGTACGGCATGTGATCCAGGAAGTGGCCACCGCATGGGATTACAGCGCAACCCGGATAACCCCTTATCCAGAGAACAGGTCATGAATCTGTCACTGATCGGGGTCCCGCACCCCCACAAACAGCCGCTTGAAGAAATCACCGCCTCTTTATAGTATACCTTGCACAGCGCCGTACATTGTGTAGTGGATGTGCTTGGTGTTGCAGCTTACCATTCACTTAAAGGGGAATGCACAAAGGTCATGTGACGTCACAGGCTGAGGAAGAAGTCGCAGTGCTTCGCCAAGCCCCCATTTCAGCACCTGATCAGCAGTGTTCCAGGAGTCTGACCCCCACTGATTACATATAGATGACCTAGCCTTGGGATAGGCAAACAATATTTAAATCCCAGAAACCCCCTATAAAGGCAGGGTAGACTTACGTCAGTTTTTCAATTTTCGCCTCCAACTCCTGATTTGTCCTCTGCTGCTGGCTTATACTTTCCAAAGCAGATTTCTACAAGAGGTAGAGACATCATCAGTGACAAACACAAGATATTACATGACAGCAGCAGACTTGTAAATCTGTGGAAGTTCTTACTCACATAGCTTGAACAGAATGATATGTAGTCCATTTTTCGGGTTTCCCTGAAATGCAGAAAGTTTACAACTCCACTCAACAAGTAGAGGGTCCGTTTTCCTTCTAAACATAAAGGACAAGGTCCCCAAATCAGTACCAGCTCAACAGACTGCCATCAATACAAGCAATGCTTTCAACACACAAAATGTAGAAAAAAAATAAAAAGGCAGGGAAACTAAATATTTAGAACATCTATAAAACGTGTATCCAACTAATACTCAAAACGTAGCAATAGATTTATTACACCTGCGCCTTAATATCAATATATATATATATTTTTTTAATTTTGTAACTTAAACGCTAAGGACATCGTTGGTGGCAATTTTTTATTATTGCTTTGTACTCATTTTAAGCTAAAAAAACATTTTTCAATTGGTCTTTATTAAAAATGTTGAGCTGTTTTCCCTGCACACCTTTGAGTTTATCTACTAGCAGGATCTTTATTTCCTCTCTGCTCCGTCAGACAGGGAGCTGACGGGCTCCTTATCTTTGCTCTCTGATATTATAAACACCCACTATAGCTCAGTCCTTATGTTACAGATAAGAATGTCACTTAAATGTTTATGACCTTTTAGTAATTTAGAGATAAGGGATATTAGATGAACGAGAAAGTACCATTCGCACAGCTAGAAAAACAATTAACCCTTTGTGACAGAACGGCTTAACATTTTTTAATAAAGAGCTATCGAAAAAAATATTTTGAGGCCAAAATGAGTAAAATGCAATCATACAAAAAAAAAAAATAAAGTTGTCCCTGAAGGTGTACATAAGCCTTTAAATGTGTTATACCTTTAACGTATATGAATGTATTCAACAACAAAGAATTACAAAGGACTGCAATTCCAAAAAGGCTTGTAGAAAAAAATAAAAAAAAAAAAAGTTCTGATTTGTTGATTATAATTGAAAACTTCAATAAAATGAATATTTGGAAAAAAAAAAAAAAAAACACAACCATTGGCACTTACTTGGATTCAGGACATCAGATGGGTGAAAGTCATATATGAGGCAGAGCGGTAAGAAACGGTCCCTTTATTGTACAGACAAAAGAAATTGTTACCAGCAAATATTGAAGTGGATTAAGAGAAAGCTTTAACAGACAGAAACCTAAGGAAAGAGTTAAAGGGAAGGTGTTGTCCAAGCTTCTCTGTTGATGGCCTATCCTCAGGGTAGGCCATCAATATCTGATCAGCGGGGGTCTAACACGCCGTCAATCAGCTGTCACTGTGTAGCTCCAGTGCCATCCTCTGTGTATTGGATGGAGCTGGTAGCATCCCAGCAGTTACCAGCTCCATCAGGACAGGAGCGCCAGGGTGAGGTCATGGCAACTTTTTTTTTTTTTAAGCCACTCTGACCATTTTTAAAAACATTCTTGCCGACTAGGAAACCCCTTTAAATGGAGTAAAATGGCATACATACGCGAGTTTCAGAATAAAGGCCACAGGAGCGAAACCTTCCATCAGATGCGGATACTGAATATCTAAACCCACTGGTACCTGCAATGTAAGAATTTCTACTTTGTTATATGTGTTAAATGGGAATGTGATTTTGTGTGATGTGTGTACATCAATGCATCACGTCCAACTCCGACTGTACAACTGAAGGCCCCATTACAAGAGGCAATTAAAGGGAAGACGCGGTCCTAGGAACACGCCTTCCAGATAACTGCCCTGTGTAAAGATATCACCAACTGTCCAACAGGTGAAAGCGTCGCTGGTACAGACACCTAAATCACCATTTCTGGGCAGCAGATCGTGCTGTCTAAATAGCAATCGCCTGCTCAGAAAAAATGAATACATATGGGAGTGAGCAAACACTTGCCCACATACAGCAGAAACGATCGCTGCAGGTCAGTACGATTACAATCCCACACTGGTATAGTTTATCTTGCATTTTAATACTGAATAAATACTAAAATACTTTAATACTAAAAAGAAAAAAAAAAAGTTATCAATCCCCCCCCAATCACCAGATTCTGGGCCCTTTTTTGTAGTTAGGCGTACAGAGCTGTATGAGGGCTCATTTTTTAGGGGGGGGTGACCTGTACTTTTTTTCAGCGATACCAGTTTGAAGTGTATGTGACTTTTTGATCACTTTTTCTAAAAAAATTTGGGGGGAGTTGAATTGGTCAAGATGACTGAATGGTGAGCATCCCATAGCTGTGTGGTTACTTACCATATAAAACTGTTCTATCCCAATATTGAACACTTTCTGCAGGACCCTCATGAGCAGCTTCTGGACCCATTCTGGCTGTAAATGGAGACATAACATTAAAGTCAGTGATGGCAAAGATAATGGATTTATAACTACAGGTAAATACCCCTCACCAGAGGTCGCAATAACGCATAAAAATGCGTCATAGACGCGTTTTCAAGCAATTTTACTCCCTGAAAAAAGTCTAAGGCGTACCACTACGCCTTAGACTTTTCCCAGTTTTTCATCAGCGCAGTGAGCGCTGTGAACGGCACAGGCAGCACTGCAATGCTGCCTGTGCCTGAAATAACGGTAATGTCTAAATCCCAGACGTCACACTATCACGTGACCTTACTAGGTCACGTGGGTCGGCAGCCGGCGCGCTCTGCTATCAGAGCAGGAAAGTCATGGATGGCTGCTCAGCAGAGTCTGTAGCAGTGAGACTAGAGGATCTGTCTGCCTGAGAGGTAGACGTGAATCCTATGGAGGGGCTGACAACTCTATGAGGTGGGATTCTGAGTTAGACTGTAAGACTGAGTTAGCCTGCCATGTGATTGTATGGAGGAGGGGTGGGCCGATGTGTGTGACTGAATGGTAATGTCTAAATCCCATACCGTAAAGGGACCTCCCTTCAAGTGATTTTCCCCCTCCCCAACCATGGTTCTGTCCAGTCTCCCAGTTCTCTGCTCCCCTTCCTCCTGTCACCCCACTAATAACCCAGCTCTCCCCCTCTAGTGACCCTGCTCCCCCTGTCGCCCTCTAGTGACCCTGTCGCCCTCTAGTGCCCTGCTCCCCTGTCGCCCCTCTAGTGGCCCTGCTCCCCTGTCGCCCCTCTAGTGGCCCTGCTCCCCTGTCGCCCCTCTAGTGGCCCTGCTCCCCCTGTCGCCCCTCTAGTGGCCCTGCTCCCCCTGTCGCCCCTCTAGTGGCCCCTGCTCCCCCTGTCGCCCCTCTAGTGGCCCTGCTCCCCCTCTAGTGGCCCTGCTCCCCCTGTCGCCCCTCTAGTGGCCCTGCTCCCCCTGTCGCCCCTCTAGTGGCCCTGCTCCCCCTGTCGCCCCTCTAGTGGCCCTGCTCCCCCTGTCGCCCCTCTAGTGGCCCTGCTCCCCTCCTTCTGTCACCCCACAGGGAAGCTGAACAGACTCCACCGACTACAATGGGATCCGTTCAGTTTCCATTTGCGATCTGTCTTTTTACCAGACAAAAAACTCCTGCATACAAGGCTTTTTTGTCTGGTTTTTCAACAGAATCTGCAACAGAGGCTCCAAATGCAGCCTCCAACACAGATGTGAGCAAGTGCAGGCCTGCGTATTATGTATTTTAATTACCGCAGATTTCGTACTCCTCCTCGGGTAAAAATACTCCTCAAAAATGGTCAGAGGAGTATTTTTACTCTTCTGAAAAAAACGTAGCGCGACCTCTGCCCCTCACAAAAGCCTCTGATGTCATCACTGCAGCCCTCGGTATGGCACCAGGGAGGACTCTTTCCCTGTAATTGAGGCTTCTATGGATGCCACAGTTACAGTGAAAATACCACACAGGGTAAAGAAGTCGGGACATGTATGAAAAACCATTTGTTGTCCACAGCAACCAGTCACATATAAGCTTTCATTTCTTACAATGCCTTTGAAAAATGAAAGACAATAATTACAATTACGCTAATTGGATTTTCCGGAACCCATGACAGAACAGAGAGAGGGATCTGCCCTGACAGCAGATACAAATCCTTACAGCAATTTAAAAAAAGAGAACACCCACTTCCTCCTTCAGAGGATTTTTAAGTAGAGGAGTAGTAGCTGTACAGATGTCATCGTCTACATCCAGCAAAGACACAGAATTTCCAGAAACAACTACAAGCACGAGGAAGGGAATAAGAGGAGTGCTGTAATGGGTTCCGGAAAATCAAAATTATCAGAAAGCATAATTATCATTTTTCCCTTCACCCATGACAGAACAAGATAAAGAACAGAAGAGTTAAACCCCAAGAAGGGACAACCACTTGTAAGTTCTTACTCCAAGAAGACCTCAAGACAGAGGCAACCCAAGACCAACCTAAAAGTCTACCACCAACCTATTTGCAGAGGTGGACAAGAGGAATAAGATGAAAACAAAGCCCCAAAGTCTGAAATATGAACCTTTAAAGAACTGGAAATTAGACCTTGTACCAGAAGTAATCCTAGTGAGAAACTTACATGAGTTAGAATGATAGGAAGAGGAAGAGCAAGCCATCCAACCAAGTGGCAGAGGAAGCCAGAAAGAATCAACCAGGCATAGATGCAGCCAAAAAAGGCAGATAGACAGAAACAGATGACCGGCTCTGGTGGGCCGGCTTTAGCGCTGCCCTAGCCGTTTTACTGGCTAGGGCAGCGCTAATGTCCGCCCATCAGTGCCGGTGACATCACTGGGCTCACTGCTGGGCAGAAGCCTCCGCCTGGCAGTACCCGGTTCGTCACAGGAACTGGGCAAAATGCGATTTAGCGCAGGACAAAGGAGAGCAACGGAGCATGAAATGCAGACAGCCTGTTTGAAATCCTGGGCATGTCTGGGTTCAGCTCTGAACTTGGACAACCCCTTTAAGGTTACTCCCTGCTTTATGGACCCAGGTCCAGATGTTCCAGGCTCCTCTTAAAGAAGAACTCTCGCAAAAAAATGTATTCCATGTCCTGCTAGAAATGTACATTATGTAATCTGTAGTGAATGTCATTCTCTTACCAGTAGCTGAATTTTTGAGTTATATCATCCTGAAGTTTATCTGTGTCATG
This sequence comes from Rhinella marina, assembly GCA_900303285.1. Classification (NCBI taxonomy): domain Eukaryota; kingdom Metazoa; phylum Chordata; class Amphibia; order Anura; family Bufonidae; genus Rhinella; species Rhinella marina. The sequence goes on along the minus strand of ONZH01025495.1, from coordinate 129,941 downwards.
TGACTAGGAATTAGACCCACCAACTCACACAGCACCTTATGTGTGGACAGGAAGTCTAATTTTCTATGCATTCCTATGGGAGCCTCACTTTCAGTCTCATAGGAATGAATAGAGAAGTGACTGGCTTTCTGTCCTGGGTCAGTTGGAGGTCAGGGAGTTGGTCACATGACCCAGCTACAATAAGAAGAGAGTGGAAACTCTCAATTTTAGCCTCTGATAAGAAGATGACATTTACTACAGATTATATCATTCACCTTTCTAACAGGTCAGAGAATAAAAATTTTTGCGGGAGTTCTTCTTTAACAGAGGACAGGAAACCACTGAAGGAAGAAGTGGGTGTTCCTTTTTAATTGCTGTAAGGCAGGAATGGTCAACCTGAGCCTCTCTGGCTGTTGCAAAACTACAACTCCCAGCATGCCCAGACTTCCTACAGCAGGGCATGGTGGGAGTTGTAGTTTTACAACAGCTGGAGAGCCACAGGTTGGCCATCCCTGCTCTAAGGCAAGGATCAGAAACGCCAGGCACTCCAGCTGTTCTGAAACTACAACTCCTAGAATCCTCCTTTCATTTCTATAGGAATACAAGAATACCTGAGTAAGGCCTCTTTCACACGAGCCGGAGACTCGGACGTCGCTCGCATCGTGTGCAGTGTACTGAACTCCCGGCACTGTCAGCATTATCCAACACATTCCAGAACTGTAAGGGTTACATAGCATCATAAATCAGTATAATGCTATGTAACCCCCGTTCAGTGCACTGCACACGATGAAACGGGCCTAAATGTGCCTACTGGGAGTTGTAGTTTCACAGCAGCTGGGGTGCTGATCCCTGCTCTAAGGCTTCAGGTCCAGGGGGGGGGGGGGGCAGATCCCTCTCTTTGGGTGAAGGGAAGAGCTGCAATGCGATTGGTTGCTGTGGGCAACAAGAAATATTACACAGTCTTCATAAATCTGTCCCATTTGTTCCTAAAAACTAGAAACGCCGGGAACAGAGATAGGTGACTGTACCAGAGGAAGACAGCAGCGGTTACAGCAAGTGAGATAATTTCCCACAAACCTGAAGCTATAATTAACAACTACAGTACCTTGGGGTTGGGGTAAGTGTCGTTTTTGGTAAAATTTTTAGCTTCAGCACCAGTCAGAACCTTCTGGCGGAAAAAGTTTACCAACTCTTGTGCAGGAAACTGAGGAAAGGTAAGCTTATCCATAACGTGTAATCAGGCGAAGGAGTCAAGGATGAAAAAAAAAAATGGAGCAGATGTCTGAGGAGGAAGGAAAAACATTTTACATATAAAGAATTTTATAAAGGGGTTGTCCAGGATTTTGATACTAATGGCCTATCCTCAGGATAGGTCATCCAAATCTGATTGGAGGGGGTCCAACTCCTGACCACCCCGCCGATCATCTGTTTGAAGGGGTAGCAGCGTACATTGTATAGTGGCTGTGCTTGGTAGACTGAGCTCCTCCTGGGCCACGTGACTGATGAAGAGGACGTCATAGGTCTAGAAAAAGGCGGCAGTGTTTGGTGGAATGCCTCTGCCTCTTCGATCAGCGGGGGTGCCGGGTATTGGACCCCCACAGATTAGAGATTGATGATCTTATCCTGATGATAGGGCATCAGTATCAAAATCCTGGACAACCCCTTTAAGTCAGTTTCTCTTGTGTCAATGCTGCCTTAATTTGCACCTCATATAACATACAGAACACATTATTTGGCAGCACTTTTGTCTAGAGATGTTACTGCGTTTTTTTTTCTACGCCATCACCACCCCTACTGGATGGAGGCTGCTCCTTTTTTTTTTTGCAACTTTTTAAAATGTTGCAGTTGATCCATCTGCTGCATAGCTAAATAACAGCTAACCATACCGCATACCCACTATGAAAACAAGGCAAGAATCCTGTCATTATTTTTTATTTTAATAGTTTTTTTTAGGGGCAAAATAAGAATGTTCACAGCATAAAGGTATATTTGAAAATAGGAAAGCTACAGCGCCAGGCAAATGGTTAAAAATGGCGCAGCGCTGCAGTTTGTGCAGCCGACGGTTCCCTAGCACACTTTGCGGACAGACACTGCTTGATACCATGTCAGGTGTCGACTTACGGTATAGCGCCATTTAATGCTTCCAAGTCGTGAAAGGGTCTGCAGCATCCAAAGTGAAGAATCGCGGATGAAACCATGGCAGTGTTTGCTGCAGTAGATGTGGCGGATTTTGACAGCATCAATATCCAGCGTGTGAACATACCCGTAGAGTACGGACCTAACAATGACCGCAGTGCGCCAAATATAAGTCCCATGAAGCTCCCTGCTCCCGCCACCTTATGATTGACTGTTGTCTCTCCTGTTGTGCACAGAAAACTGTCAATCACCTAAAGGTGAGAGCAGCGAGCGTCTCAGAAAGGCAGGGGTCATGGATTAACATCTTCCAACCAGAGTCAGCACGTCATGGAGGCGCTGCGGGTAGCACTGTTGCCTGGCAACACTGGGGTGCTGGGTTTAGGTCTCATCAATCACAAAATCTGCAGAGAACACCGTAGTGGTGAGCCCCATTAGGGACAGAGGCTGGACAATGCCAATCACAGTACAGCGCTGCGGAGTATGTTGGCGCCATACATGGCAGCAGGAATCAATTTAGGACTATCACAATATTTCCACTGATTCTTCCTAGAGGACCATAGATCAGGATGGGACCAGCCCTGTGCCCGCACCCTACTGCACTGTCTCTATACAGCCCTGGTATTACTACCACCATTACACCCCCCCCTCTCCGCTGCAGCACTTACCTCACCCCGAGGTTACCGTCATCCGTCTCTCCTCTTTCAGCCGTTTAGATGCCGCTTACTTTTTCAAAATAAGCCGCTCCCTCCTGCCATGACGTAATCATCCGGCGTCTGGAACGCACGGTCCACACCTTCGTTTCAACCCACAGCCAATGCCTTGACGTAATCATCCGGCGCCTGGAACGCACGTTCCACGCCTTTGTTCGATGACGTAGCCATTCCCGTAACTAAGATGGCGCCCTTATGTTCAATTACGTCACTGGCTTTGAAAGACTAGATGGTTGTGGCTTACAACATTTTGGCTCGTGTCAGGGCAGAACACGGCTCCTTTTATTTTTCTACGTCCATAGAGGATGGGGGATGTAGTCACTGAGCGAGAAACTTGTATTAACCACAAGATGGCACTGTACAAATGGGAGCTATAGCCAGGTCAGGGTTATACCCTCTCTATGGTACCCTCTACCGTTAGTGTCACATCATGTAATATGGCAGTGGTGTGGCCCTTGGGTTTATACATGGCCCCTGTCTGTGTCTGCGCTATGTACAGGACAGAGAAGGGATGTGTGCATACCTCCCAAGTGTCCCTCTTTTGGAGGGACAGTCCCTCTTTTTGACCCAAGTCCCTCTTTGCTCCTTAAATGTCCCTCTTTTTGACCTGGGGAATTAATGCATAAATGTGCATTAATAAATTTACTAAATTGCTCCTTACTAAACTATCTGTATGGATTCTACCTGTATATTAGACAAGAAGTTCATTATTTGGTGCAATTTGGACCTTAAAATGTCTATAATCTGATTATTTATGAGCTAGTATTTAAAGGGAACCTGTCACCTCCTTTAGGCAAATTAAACCGTAAACATTACCTTAATGTACAGACCAGTGTGATTCTAATGAAGGTCCTGATACTGAGAACTGCCTGCTGAAATTGTAGTAAATTGAACTTTTATTCCTCCTGCGCGCGCTTTTCCGAGTCATCTTGAAGTCAAGGGGGCAGCGGCCTCCTTGCTTCGAGTCAAGAAAGCCACTCCCCACTTCCCTGTGATAGACAGTTTGCCTGGGTGCCGGGGATCGCGCAAATCTAGCGCATGCGCGTTGCGCGATTTCTGACTGCGCGATCCCGGCCCCGGCTCTTCAGTTTGCCGGCGCTTCTCCTGTCTCTGCGCATGCGCCGCATTACAAAGCGAGTGCGCGCCCGCCGTCCCCGCACGCAAGGGGTCACAGAAGCGCCGGCAAACTGAAGAGCCGGGGCCGGGATCGCGCAGTCAGAAATCGCGCAATGCGCATGCGCTAGATTTGCGCGATCCCCGGCACCCAGGCAAACTGTCTATCATAGGGATGTGGGGAGTGGCTTTCTTGACTCGAAGCAAGGAGGCCGCTGCCCCCTTGACTTCAAGATGACTCGGAAAAGCGCGCGCAGGAGGAATAAAAGTTCAATTTACTACAATTTCAGCAGGCAGTTCTCAGTATCAGGACCTTCATTAGAATCACACTGGTCTGTACATTAAGGTAATGTTTACAGTTTAATTTGCCTAAAGGAGGTGACAGGTTCCCTTTAAATAGACATCAAAGCACAATAAAAAAAATTGCCGCAGGGCCGCCAGTAATTATGCTTTGGGCGGAGTTAGAGGCATGGCCTAGTATGAAAAAAACTGCCATGATGCGCACCGCGCACATTGTCCCTCTTTGCGATTTTTAAAAGTTGGGAGGTATGTGTGTGTGTGTGTGTCACATAATGACCACTCTAGCAATCAGCGTGTGGTAAAGGGCACAGACCGCAACCAGGGACGTGTCGGTAAATGTATGTGTTTTGCGGTCCACAAAACGTGGATTCACAAAAAATACGGATAACGTCCGTGCTGCATCCGTTTTCGGATCCGTTGCGGATCCATTATAACAATGCCTATTCTTCTCTGCAAAACAGACAAGAATAGGACATGTTCTATTTTTTTTTGGGAGGGGGGGGGGCTGCAGAACGGACATACGGATGAAGACAGCACTCGGATGTACTGTCCTTATTTTTTGCGGCCCCATTGAAGTGAAGGGGTCCCACATCTGAATCGCAACAAAAATACTGTTGTGTGATTGGGGCCTAAGGCCTCTTTCACACGACAGTATTTTTTGTGGGCTCTGATCCGCATTTGGCCTCTTTCACACAAACGTTGTGTTTTGCGGTCCGCAAATTGCGGATGCGCAAAAAAAACGGATGTCGTCTGTATGGCATCTGTTTTTTTTGCGGATCCATTGTAACAATGCCTATCCTTGTCCGTTTTGCGGACAAGAATAGGACATGTTCTATTTTTTTGCAGGGCTACGGAACGGGCATACGGATGCGGACAGTACACAGTATGCTCTCAGTATTTTTTGCGGACCCATAGAAATGAATGAAAGGATCGGAGTCCGCAAAAAATACATTCGTGTGAAAAATGCGTACCCATTCAGTTCTATGGGCCTGCAAAAAATACTGAGAGCATACTGTGTACTGTCCGCATCCGTATGTCCGTTCCGTAGCCCCGCAAAAAAAATAGAACATGTCCTATTCTTGTCCGTGTTGCGGACAAGGATAGGCATTGTTACAATGGATCTGCCAAAAAAACGGACGCCATCCGTTTTTTTGGGGGATCCTCAATTTGCGGACCACAAAACACAACGTTCGTGTGAAAGAGGCCTAAAGGTGAGACTTCACTTCAGAAGACAGACTATTTTAATCTGGAAGACGGCACGACGATTGGCTGCAGGGGACATGTAGCATTACAGGGACCCCTGTCAAATGGACTGGGTCCACCAGAGATCATACAGCGGTGGTCACCTGATAATAGGGCACGTGGATAACCCCACTAAGTCTAAAGCTTTTCCCCGGGCTACAGATATTGATCACTTATCCACAGGATAGGTCATCAGTATCAGGTCGATGGGGGTCTAATAGCCAGCAGCCCCACCAGTCAGCTGTTTTTAGTAGCTGTGGCACCGGAAACTATCACTGTATGTAATGGAAGCAGAAGGCTCCGTACACTGAGTAGTTTCCGGTCGCTGGCCTATTGAAGCTCAGCTCCCAGTTGCCTGAATTGGAGCTGAGCTGCAGTACCCTGGGCAACCACTACATGGTGTACACTGCTAATCCGCAAAAAATACAGATGACATCCATGTGTATTCCGTATTTTGTGGAACGGAACAGCTGGCCTCTAATAGAACAGTCCTATCCTTGTCCGTAATGTGGACAATAATAGGACATGTTCTATTTTTTTGCAATATGGACATACAGAAACGGAATGCACACGGAGTAACTTCCGTTTTTTTGAGAACCCAATGAAATTAATGGTTACGCATTCGGTCTGCAAAAAAAAATAAATGGAACGGACGCGGAAAGAAAATACGTTTGTGTGCATGAGTCCTAAGGCTAGGGCAACACGACGACATTTGTCGCAGTAATGTTGTGTGACATATTTTATAATGCTAGTGTATGGTGTTGCACTGTGACATGCTACATGCTGTGACTGCGACACGACAGTCGGAATAAAAACCCACCCAAGATGGATTTTTTGATTGTTGTGTAGACTAGCATTATAAAATATGTTGCAGTGTAGTTGTACCCTATATTTTGTGAGACACGTCGCCGTATTGCCCTAGCCCAGGGGTGCACAACTTTTTTTGGTTAGGGGCCACATTGTAAAACTAAAGGAATCCCAAGGGCCAAAAATAAAAGTTAAAGGGGTAGTACCAACTGAAATACTGTATTTATGGTGTATTATCGTGTATTTATGGAAAAAAGTTTTTAGTCAGCCACCAATTGTGCAAGTTCTCCCACTTAAAAAGATGAGAGAGGCCTGTAATTGACATCATAGGTAGACCTCAACTATGAGAGACAAAATGAGAAAACAAATCCAGAAAATCACATTGTCTGATTTTTAAAGAATTTATTTGCAAATTATGGTGGAAAATAAGTATTTGGTCACCTACAAACAAGCAAGATTTCTGGCTCTCACAGACCTGTAACTTCTTTAAGAGGCTCCTCTGTCCTCCACTCATTACCTGTAGTAATGGCACCTGTTTGAACTTGTTATCAGTATAAAAGACACCTGTTTACAACCTCAAACAGTCCAAACTCCACTATGGTGAAGACCAAAGAGCTGTCGAAGGACACCAGAAACAAAATTGTAGACCTGCACCAGGCTGGGAAGACTGAATCTACAATAGGCAAGCAGCTTGGTGTGAAGAAATCAACTGTGGGAGCAATAATTAGGAAAGGGAAGACATACAAGACCACTGATAATCTCCCTCGATCAGGGGATCCACGCAAGATTTCACCCCGTGGGGTCAAAATAATCACAAGAACTGTGAGCAAAAATCCCAGAACCACACGGGGGACCTAGTGAATGACCTGTAGAAAGCTGGGACCAACGTAACAAAGGTTACCGTCAGTAACACACTACGCCGCCTGGGACTCAGATCCTGCAGTGCCAGACGTGTACCCTGCTTAAGCCAGTACATATCTGAGCCCGTCTGATGTTTGCTAGAGAGCATTTGGATGTTCCAGAAGAGTATTGGGAGGATGTCATATGGTCAGATGAAACCAAAGTAGAAGTGTTTGGTAGAAACACAACTCGTCGTGTTTGGAGGAGAGTAAATGCTGAGTTGCATCGAAAGAACACCATACCTACTGTGAAGCATGGGGTGGCAACATCATGCTTTGGGGCTATTTCTCTACAAAGGGACCAGGACATCTGATCCGTGTACATGAAAGAATGAATGGGGCCATGTATCGTGAGATTTTGAGTGCAAACTTCCTTCCATCAGCAAGGGCATTGAAGATGAAACATGGCTGGGTCTTTCAGCATGACAGTGATCCCGAGTACACCGCCAGGACGACGAAGGAGTGGCTTCATAAGAAGCATTTCAAGGTCCTGGAGTGGCCTAGCCAGTCTCCAGATCTCAACCCCATAGAAAACCTTTGGAGGGAGTTGAAAGTCTGTGTTGCCCAGCGACAGCCCCAAAACATCACTGCTCTAGAGGAGATCTGCATGGAGGAATGGGCCAACATACCAGCAACAGTGTGTGCCAACCTTGTGAAGACTTACAGAAAACGTTTGACCTCTGTCATTGCCAACAAAGGATATATAACAAAGTATTGAGATGAACTTCTGTTATTGACCAAATACTTATTTTCCACCATAATTTGCAAATACATTCTTTAAATATCAGACAATGTGATTTTCTGGATTTGTTTTCTCATTTTGTCTCTCATAGTTGAGGTCTACCTATGATGTCAATTACAGGCCTCTCTCATCTTTTTAAGTGGGAGAACTTGCACAATTGGTGGCTGACTAAATACTTTTTTCCCCACTGTATATAGCATACATGTCTGGTTATACCTCCAGGACTCCCATCCAATGGAAGAATACATGAAAAATACATGTGAGCAGCCACAAGACATAGACATACATGTTTGTCACCAGATGGTTGAAGCCGCACAGAATGATATCAAGGGCCACATGTGGCCCTAGGGCCGCAGGTTGTGCACCCCTGCCCTAGCCTAACCACTGTAAAAGAACAAATAAGTATAAATTTTTCAATAGTGGAGGCAGATTGTGGATGTCATTTGAAAGCTAGGTATACCCACCAAACCCTTTAAAGCTAGGGCTTCACCTAGACTTTATTGCTAGGATATGCCATCACTTTATGATCAGTGGCGGGCTCCCACCAATCTTCAGAATTAAGTGGATGCAGTGCTGTTTCTTTCAGCATAGTGGCCCTTTGCAGTTTCTGCCTTCATAGCAGTTAGAACGGGCGCTGCATCACTCTCCTGGCTTCTGCCCTCTAGCAGTGGGGCTGGTCACTTGACTCCTATGTCCCATGCTGAAGGCCGCAGCCTGGCTGCTAGGGCTGTACCTGTGTTTCATAGGGCGCATGCACTCTCCATCTCTAAAAGGGCAAGCACACCTGTACACAATCTGTACCAGCCAGTGGCTGGACTGCTGTGGGTATTCAAGGCGCCTCTCCTTTGGGAGAGGTACCTGAGCCATAGATTTTTCTAGCTTGCTCGATCCTGCTAAGGTGCTAAATTCTGTTTGTCTGCCTGTGTACCAAATTCTGTCTGATTCCCCGATTCTGACCCTGTGCTGCCTTCCCTGACCTTTTGACTATTTCACAGATTCATACAAACTCTGACCTCAGCCTGTTATTGACCATAAGTTTACCTGTCCCCTCAGTGCAGCACATCAGTGTCTCTGACCACATGGTTCAGCAGACAACCACACAGAGACTATTTTAAGAGGTAGCCCCCTGGTGCGTTCCCTGCAGTGAAGACCAGATCTCGTATAGTGGTTAAAGGATGAATACCAATGAGCCACCAGGATAATGCCCTTAGGTATACCCCTTAGCCAAAACTATTGGTTGGCCTAGTGGTTCCACAGCCGTTGTCCGAAACATGTGGGTGGAAAATCTGCAGTTTGCAGTAGCAGCAAAATGGATGAGTGTATGTCACCTTCCAACAAATGCTCACTCCTCCTCTCTCCCCTCTCCTTAGACTTGTAGTAACATGTGTAATCTGATCCTTCAGTGAGCTGGTCTGTCCTGGATGGCTTCAAGAGAAATTTCAAAGTGAAAAGCATTTAGCAGTGGGGGGTGGTAATTAACTGAAAACAAGAGAACTAGACATTTCTCTCTGTTAAATATATTACAGGGTTTCTTAAGGTCGCTTGTACTATTGATTTATGCAAAGTTGTGCTAAAAGTTAGTGACCATTGTGACAGACCAAGTGGAAAAATTGTGGATAGAGTCTACATATATCCTAGACTTATTATATGAAGGTTACACAAAAAAAACAAATAACCCAAAAATAGGGGAAAAATACATCTGAACGACAAGAAAAACCCCTCAAAAGCGAGTTGACTCTGTATTGAACAGATGAACCTACGTTCATCACACCTGAGTCTCTGTTATATATTTTGAGCTACTATCTTTGTTAAAGGGGTTGTCTCATCTTGCCTAATGGGGGCATATCGCTAGGATATGCCCCATTGTCTTATAGGTGCGGGTCCCACCGTTGGGACCCGCACCTATATCGAGAACGGGGCCCCGCAAGGTGGTGGCTGGAGGACTCCGGTCCGGCCACCACCAAGCCGGCTCCCCATAGAAATGAATGGGAGCGCACCGCACTTGCGCGGCCACCGCTCCTATTCATTTCTATGGAGCCGACGGAAATAGCCGAGCCAGCGCTCGGCTATCTTCGCCGGCCACATTGAAAATGAATGGAGGCGGCTGCGCATGCGCAGTGCGCCCCTGTTCGCTTTCGGGGCCCCGTTCTCGATATAGGTGCGGGTCCCAGCGGTGGGACCCGCACCTATAAGACAATGGGGGCATATCTTAGCGATATGCCCCCATTAGGCAAGATGAGACAACCCCTTTAAAGGGTTTCTGTCACCAGAAAATAGCCCATATAAGTGGCTGTAATTTCCCATGTGCCCATGACAGGTGACACCATATAGGTAACTAAAAATCCCCCTACTGCAGTTGTTATCTCAAAAAAGTGATTTTTATAATATGTAAATAAGCGTTCACTAGGTGCAGGGGGCGGTAACCCTGCACCTAGTATCGTCTTTAGCCCACCTCTAACCACGCCTTCCTTCTTCAGATTGACAGGGCCAGGCAGCTTCTTCTCTCTGCTGCCAGCCCTGTCCGTAGCTGAAATCTCGCGCCTGCGCCGTGCGCTTTACATTCGGCGCAGGCGCAGTGACTGCCGGTGCCTGCTGAGTACTGGCAAACCGAATGTAAAGTGCAGGGCGCAGGCGTGGGATTTCAGCTACGGACAGGGCTGGCAGCGGAGAGAAGAAGCTGCCTGTCCCTGTCAATCTGAAGAAGGAAGGCGTGGTTAGAGGTGGGCTAAAGACGATACTAGGTGCAGGGTTACCGCCCCCTGCACCTAGTGAACGCTCATTTACATATTATAAAAATCACTTTTTTGAGATAACGGCTGCAGTAGGGGGATTTTTAGTTACATATATGGTGTCACCTGTCATGGGCACATGGGAAATTACAGCCACTTATATGGGCTATTTTCTGGTGAGAGAAAACCTTTAAATAAATACACATAACATGATGAAAAGTGCAGTACTGCCTGAGGGAAAATGTCAAAATGCAATCACAAAAGAGGGAGGCTATAAATGTTAATTGCTAATTTGCGGGACGTTTCGGCAACACCTTCATCTGGGGGCCCCCAAAGAGAGCTAGCTTTGTTTTCTTTCTCTTATTTTAACCTGATGATAAAATTTGCTGCAATTTCAACCGCGCTTCTGTGTGAAGTGCCACATTATTGTGTGCCTGCTACGTTGTGCCGTCTACCTCAGGAGATGACCATCCTGCTTCCTAATCCCGTGCACCCTTAGGCCTCATGCACACAACTGTATCTGCAAAACACGGACACCTGCTAATGTGCGTTGCACATTTTCCCATTCCGCACGTCCCACCCTATGTTAAAAATGCCTATTGTCCTCAAAACGGATACAAATAGGACATGTTCTATGTTTTTTGCAGGACAACAGTACGGACATACGAATGCAAATGGTGTACTGTCCGCATTTATTGACGCCTCATTGAAATGAATGGGTCCGCATCCGATCTACACCAAAAATATGGTCCTGTGCATGGGGCCTTAAGAAGATCTCATTGATACATTGTGGAAAAACAGGTATCTGCACTGAAGTGGACGTGGTGTGGATTTTCTGTCATCAACTGCCAAAAGATGGTGCATTTCACTCCAGCTCCCATCAGGTTTAAACATCAACACCAGAATTCTGTGTGTGAATCCAGCCTTACAGATCCAGGAAAGCAGCCACAGGGAACTTTCTGAACCTATATTTTCAGCATTAGCAGAGATAGTGTTGAACATTTCTGTGTTACCACTGGAGGGCGCTAACGGAATACAAATGATTATTAGAAAGTTTATGCTGGTGCTTCAAAAGAAAAATACAATGCAAAAATGGTCTCATACACATAACTGTGATCATCCCGGAAAACATGGTCCCTGTGTCACCTGCATCTCCTGGGCCGTCCGCGGCTCTCCTGACCTGAACTGTGCATCAGGGAGTGAGAAAAACGTGGAGTGCACATGGAAGGTATCCGTATTTTGTGGACTGAAATATAGATACAACCATGTGCATCTTTACGCTGCATAGATATTAACGTTGTGCAGTGCGTCTCTCTTGCAGTGACTAAACAGTGTAAGTACGCTGTAATCAAAATACTGTGCAGCATCTACAAGCGAGGCGGCGACACGTAGGTAATTTTAAAGAAGAAGCAGGGTATTGGGGTTCCTCCGTGCGGCAGCAGTATCCGGTTGCTGGGGTAACCCGATCAGCTGAGTAGCCCGGTCTGACATCGGAGCCCCTGGCAAATCATTGGGTGCATCGGGGCTCCAGAGCGTCAGAACGATCAGCCAGCAGCTCCACCTGGTGTGTAGGGACGCCAGTGTAAGCTGCTCCCTGCTCAGTATTAGGCCCCTTCACGTGACCGTATTTTTGGTCCGCATTTTTTGTGGAAAGGATGCAGATCCATTCATTTCAATGGGTTCGCAAAAATGCGGACAGCACATTGTGTGCTGTCTGCATCCATATGTCTGTTCCTTAGCCCTGCAAAAAAAAGATAGAACACGTCCTATTCATGTTCGATTTGCGTACATGAATAGCCATTGTTATAATGGATCCGCAAAAAATGCAACACAGACCCCAAAATACATACGGTTGTGTGAATGCGCCCTAAAGGCTGGCGCCTTGCATGTCCAAGTATCAGTGAATTTTTAGACCTCTTGCTCCTCCTACTGTTCCCTTGCTGTAATTCATCTGACTTTGATTTTCTGGATTGATATTGTGACTACATTTTTGGCTTATGGCGATTTTATCAGGTTAGTTTTATCGTTTGCCTCTGGCGTTAGTTGTACATCATTGTATGTCTGGCATTTGACCCTTTACCGTACGACTACCTTGTTCCCTGTTTATGTGTCGCCCTCTCACGTATTTCAGTATAGGGACCGCCACCCAGTTGTGGGGTCTCTGCCTACGTTGCAGGGGTGCACCTAGCCTTTCTGCTGCCTGAGGCGACAGATTGAAACAGCCCCCCCCCATGCCAATTTCTTAACCTAACCCCTTTGCCACAATGAAAGCACTCATTGCCCATGGCCCGCTGCCCCCTCTTGCACCTACACGGTGCTGCCTGAGGCGATCGCCTCACCTGGCCTCATTGGTGGTGCACCCCTGCTAGGGTGACCATGCAAGTAGGTAAGGATAGTGTCACTGGGACACCACTATCCCTGTTTGTGTGTGACGACAGTCACTTTATCCTGACACAGGCCTTCAAATATATTTAATTTGTTAGACCACTGTGAGCCTTTTTTGAAGAATACCTTTAGCCCAGAAAAACCCTTCCAAGAGGACCTGTCAACTCTTCCTGGCATGTCTGATTTAGTGCATTCCCCATGTAATAACCATTCTGGTGCATCTATTCTTATAACTGTATGTTGTCATTCCTCTACTATCCCTGCTAAAGTTACAACTGGGTGTTACCAGTTAGGGGTGTGTCCCTGCACAGTCTGAAACTGTCCAATTAGTGCTGCCAGTGTCAAACAGGAGCACACCCCTAACTTGTAAAACCAAGTTGGATCTTTATTCATAAAACTCAACTTCTTGCAGGGATAATAGAGGAATGGCACAACATACAGTTATAAGAATGGATGCTCCAGAATTTATTATTATTTAGTAGAGACAGACATGTCTGGAGAGGTGACAAGTCTTCTGTAAGCTTGGAAGCAAGGTCAGCTTTCAGCAGGACAATGATTTAAAGGCATCAAAGGCCATATAACACAGGAGTGGCTGAAAAGCTGTTACTTCAGGTAAGTTATTTAGGTAAGTGGTTGTTGGTAAGTGATTTGTAAACAAATCGGCGGACAAATACGGAGTCACAAATGTGAAAATTTGATTTAGCAGGATCCTAATTTGCAGTAAAAATACTGGCAGGAATAATCTGCAGGGCACTGTATATCCAAACACGGGATTAGACGAGTTCAAATCCTGTTTTTCAGCTGGAGGCCTCAAGTCTGTGCTTTGTTTTTGTGCCTTTGAAATATGAATCTCCTGAATCCTAGGTTTATTATTGACTGTAGCAGAATACAGTCCAATATCCATTCATATCTAGCTCCATACGCTTTAATTTTATCTTCACATGTTTCCAGCCTCTGAAACAGGAAAACATTGGGCGGAATTTATCATGAGGATAATATCTGAAGTTAGTTTTTGTGTTAGTTTTGTGCATACTTTGCATCAAATCTATCAAATGTTGGTGGATCTTTGAACATAACGCTATTGTGTGGAAATGCTACTCTAGTTTTTTTTCCTCCTTCCACTGGAATAGGTTTGTGACTTTTTGAAAATATCTTAGTGAAACCCATTTACCTAGTAAACCATGTCCACTTCCCCACCTCCTTTTCAAAACTGGAGTAAGTGGTATAAAAAGGCAAAAAAGTCACCACATTTTTGTGCAGGTAAGCCCTATTTTGTGACTTTTTGAAGCCAGAATTGTGGAGTGCAGGGCATGTTGTTTTTCAGATATTATGTGATATATCTTATCGGAACTTAGTATCCCACCACAGGTGAATTATTAAAGGATGACCGAGAAGACTTCATACGTCTCTAAAGTGATGAGTCTGGATGGCTGGATGAGTCCAGACAGTTTTTGTTATTTTTCTTAGTTTTTATTATGACCTTTATTCTTGCCCATCAGTGTCAGAGTCTGACAGAAGTAAATGCTTTTCTAGATACCTTTAGGATACAACCAAATGAGATGTAAAAACAACAGATTTTCTGCAGTGGAATTGCGTTCAGAAAATATGCAGCCTTTACAACGGCAGCAAATTGGATGAGATTTTAACAAATGAGTTATGGCGAGTTTACGCGGGACAATAGTCTGCCTGCCATCTAAAGTTGCAGACGAGGAACGAGTGAAACTCTCATTCATCAGGTGAAACTGTAGTTGGTGCAGGCACCTAAATTTTTGTTTCTGGGCAGCAGATCATGCTGTCTAAACAGAACTCTGCTGCCCAGAAACAATGCAGCTGTATAATATTTATATTCAGCGATCACCTCCACAGTATGAGGACGAGCAATCGATATTGTGATCACTCGTCTCCATACTGTGGAGGTGATCGCTGAATGAAATGCAGCGCTTCACCTCCACTGAATGAGCAGCCGACTGTCGGGAAGGAATGCCAGCTTCCTGATAATCAACTGCTCTTTAGCCCATGTAGACCCGCCATTATTCTGTAAATTTACTGCAGTGGGCCTGCCAGTTGTGGCTGTACCGACTCTGACCCTCCACCGCCTCCCCAGACCTTGGACTTGTTTCAAATATTTGCAAAAATGCTGCCTACCCTTACTGTTGCATGTTTCCGGACTATGAGTATTGCCTGACCTCTTGGTGCTTTGCACCATCGTCCCTGCCCCCAGTGGGTCAGCTGCCAATCACACTGAGCTACTCCAAGAGGTAGCAGCCTAGTACATGCCCAGCAAAGGGGTTAAGGAGTGGGACCAGAGGAACGCAAGGACATTGCCCTTAGGGCTAGCCCAAAGTCAGACCAGTTGGTTGGTGCAGTGTTTCCACACACACTGATCAGAACAGCCGCATCCCATTGGGACCAGGTTAAATGGGGTATGTACATTCCTAACATTGCTTAATCATATATCCTTCCTCGTTAGGCGCTCTTACTGCATATAGAGAGGACCATGCAATATCCACTTGACTTTATTCATTTTTAATTCACTGAAGCATAAGGCCAAAGAAATACAAAAATGTCTGAGTAACAAAAAGGGGAATTTTCATAGTCCAATACAGTCGAGAATCATCTCTGGAACTATTTGAAAATTGCAGTCTACAGGCTTCATCTAATCAACCTGAAGCAAATCTGCATCGTAGGATTGGCAAAAATCCTTCCCGAACATTGCGCAAAGCTGGTGGAAATGTCCACAAACAGACTTAAATAGACTCTGTCACCTCTGAAAAGCCCCTACACTAATCAGTAAATAGTTAAAAGACATTGATTCAGAATCTGTAATTTTCATCTTTCCACTCACTTGAATTACCCCCGCTGTGTGCCTACAAATGGGACGTGTGCTGCATGCTGATATATAGACAGAGCTCCTAGATTTGATGGTATAATGGAGAAGACTCCTAGGACTCATTCATCAGCATGCGGCACACAGCCCATTTGTGGGCACAGAGCAGGGGGAATGCAAGTAAGTAGAAAGAATACAGAATCGGCATCTTTGAAGCTACTGAGGACTGATTTTGGGGAGGTGGGGTGTGTGAGAGTTACGGAAACAGTGGAGTGCTGGCCCGCTCTGCTATTTCCGTAAGTTCGGCCACCCGGGATCAGTGCTTTGTCCCATCTCGCTGTGGAAAGAAGTTATTGCCTCAAAGGTGGTTTTAACAAGTGGTAATTTAAAGAGGTTGTCTGGCTTTTAGATATTGATGACCCATCCTCAGTGTTGGTCATCAATATCACACAAACAGAGCCTGAAGTGGAACGTTCTGTCCAGTGAGTACAGCTCAGCTCCCATTCACAGGGCTGTGCTACGAACTATGCATACGCAAGCTGTCCTGCGTGATATTACAGCGCTTCAGCTGTGTGACATCGGGGGAGCTGGAAGGGGAGTTGGAGGATGCGGGACGGTGCTGGGCCCCTGAAACTCTGGTAACAGCCCCTTGGGCTCCTTACTGACCTAATTAGCATATTTATAAAATCATTTTTCTAACTAAACAAAAGAAGCAATGGCACATGTATATTAGGGACATGCTAGTAGAGATTGCCCTTCCTCGCCATGCCCCCCTTTTTTAGTCCTGGCGTGAGTGGAGAAAAATCGCACATGATGGGAAGACGGATGTCCCTTTGCAGCGGCTCTGAAAAATCTCGCTACAAAGGGACATTTCAGCCCTAGTTTTCTACTATAAATAAATGTTTTCTCTAAATAAAGTATATTAGAAAAATATTCCTTATCTCTGTACCTACACATGTAGTTACACTTAGGTTTTTTTTTTTTTTTTTTTATAATCTGCTAACAAATATTGAAAGGGCTCTCCAAGTTATTTTTATTGATGACCTATTCTCAGGATAGGTAATCAATATCAGATCGGTGGGGGTCCGACCCCTGGCACCCCAACTGATCAGCTGTTTGAAGATAAAGCAGCACTTGTACAAGCGCTGTCTTCCCTTCATTGTTTACCTGCTCACTGTGGCAACCGCCTAAGCCGTCCCAAGTAGTTGAGACGGCCCCTTCCTATACACTTGAATAGGCTGCTAGTGTTAATCATTCCCTTTTGCTCCCTGTCCTGCTGATGACTAAGGTGCTGATCAGCCTCCCTATTCAGTTGGCCTGTGGATCCACCCCTTGCTTGAGCTTTGAGGTTTTCTAGTCTCTAGTTGTGATCTCTTGCCTGACTACCTGTGTAATGTACCTATCCTGTCTACCGATTTTGCTCCCTGCCGCCTGCCCCAATCTTGGAACTGCAAACTGGACTTCGCACATACTCAGCCTGCCCTGATATCTGGAATACGCATGTACTCTACCTTCCCTAACCTTGGACTGTTGCCTTTTGCCAGAGGTCTTGGTGCTTTGCACTGGTGTCTCTGAATCCTGTGGGTCAGCTGTCAACTACACAAGGACTACTCCAGGAAGTAGCAGCCTGGTTGGTTCCCAGTAGCGAAGTCCAGATCCCTGTACAGGGGTTAAACGGTAAATACCAAAGAACTGTAAGGACAATGCCCTAAGGTTTAGCCCACAGCCAAACTAGTTAGTTGGCACAGTGGGTCCATACCCACTGTCCATTACAAGCTGAGAGAGCATTTCCAACAGATATCTATTATGTATGACCGCCGTATGTACATACACATGGCTATAACCGATTTTTAGTCCACATAAGACAGATACCTTGCATGTACAGTCTCATCAATGGAAAAGGCTATTCTCATTGGCAAGATTTGCAGGTCAGGCACACAGATTTGTGGAAAAAAAAACTGTTGTGTGCAGGTCCCCATGGGCATGAATGAGTCACTGTGCTATCCTTTAAAAGGAAAACGAATAACACAATGAAGAAAAATGAGGTCTTAGAGTTTATTCACACATCAGTGAATCACAGAAATGTTCTGTTGGTATTCTCCATGGACTGCACACATTCCTATTGAGTTGAGTGTCTATTCACAGATCCATGTTTTTCCAGTGGAAAGACAATGGAGACCTGCACCACTTTGGTCCGTATTGTGGACCAAACACACTCTTAGAAGTCTATGGGTGCGTGAAAACCATGGACTGAACACAGATGCCAGTTCCTGCATTGAAAATTCATTAAAATGATGTTACAAAATAGGTTGCTGTTTTTTGCAGACACAAAAATCGGATCAATCATTGAGAAATTCCACGGACACACATCCTGAACTCGGACCTTTGCAGATACAAAACAGCCTCGAACACTTGAATAAACCCTTACTAAACACGTGGATCTAGAAGATTGTTTTCCCTCTACCGTCATACGTTGTATGTATAATAGTTGTAAAATTATTTATGGTGTTTAAAAATTCAGAAGTTGGCTATTGCTAGTCACATGTTCAAAGGGAATGTGTAATCAGAAAATGACCTCTTGTTTAAATCAAGTTTTTATGTTAAATAGTTTTTTAAGAATTTTTGGTGGTTATTTTCATTATGCCATACCATCTATATTTTAAAAAATATCCTAAAATCATGAAGTTTTCACTGACCACTAAGGCTACTTTCACCCTCACGGTACAGCTAATCCAGTAGGCTGTTCCAGCAGAGGGTTCTCCGGATCCAGCATAGCCAGATACTGCCACATGCTCACTGGACCCCATTGACTATAAAAGGACCCGGCCGCTACCCGGAATAAATGCCAGGATTTGGCTGGACAAAAATTGCTGCACTCAACAGTTTTTGTCTGGCTGAATCCTGGCATTTATGTCGCGGATTGGCCGGTTTATAGTCAATGGAGTCTGGTGGTGTGCCGCACCATCTCCCTACACCGGATCAAGAAAAACTCTGGCAGGCTGTTCTCTGACGTAACAGTCTGCCGATTAGCTTTGCGGCAAGTGTGATGTTAGCCTAGGTCTAGTTCTGCGGCTGTGCTCTCCGGCAGTTCTCTGGATCCAAAATTGCCGGATAGTGCCACCTGCCCGCCAGACCCCATTGACTATAATGGGATTGAGCAGAGATACGGCCTCTTGCCGCACAGCTACAGATGGTAAACTAGCCTAAGCCTAATATAATATGCCAATGATTCCTGTTCTGTAGAAATCATTGTTCGGTAGTCGTCTCTTCATCATCACAGGCAGATAACACCTGACAGATAACACCTCTGTAGGATCCATAATTCACAATAGATGCTGGTTACAGCTGTCTTCCTGCCCCTCCCTTCACAGTGACCTCTGCACAGGTCACAAAGCATGCCCAAAACGCTCTAACATAGAAGTCAGTGTGTCGTCCCATGACTACTATGTCTAAGGTCCATGTGCCTTTTGGAAATCATACCTCTAAACGCTGTTAGCAGCTGAGGCAAGATGGCTGCCCCTATAATCATGTACAAAAAAAAGAAAACAGTTTACAAGCAGAAAATAAAAACGGACGCTAAAATATGTATCTTAGTAAAAAATATAGGTGATACATTCCCTTTTTCACATGTCAATGGGCACTGAATTCTTAAAGAATTGTGAGCTGGATATGATGTCCTGATACATATCACTATTGTAGAGGTTAGCTTGTTCCGGATTTACTGGGGTTTTTCAGGATGTAGTTCAGTCTGACATTGGCTTTTGTTAGAAAGTCTATATACAGTATATGACATCTCCGCTCTCTTGTCTCCCTCCCAGATAAGGGTTTATTTCTAGGCATTTAGCTGCCTTCCTTTTACATAATTGAAATCATTAACCTTCCCATTTAATGAAAAACACATCCTGAAGCATTAGCAGTGAGAACAAGCCCAGGAGACAGAGAGAGGATGTGTGGAGTATGTATATGTATCTGATTATACAGATAGTGATACACGTTCAGAGGAGCGGCACTGATAAGGTGCTGTCTGGTCGTATCTTTGGGCAAATCACAAGTGTGTCTCTGCTCTATGTGTTTGGGATGTCTTCTGCCTCTGGCCACACGGCCAGCTCAATGTGGCACTTCGTTTATACTGTAGGGACATTGGGCGATGACCATGTGAAGGCTTCTGTACCCGGCAGACGTGTCCTGCTGCCTATATTTAGCCACCAACGAACATGGGACCAGGCTGAAGATAATTCGCACAGACAAAGCTCCAGCAGATAACAGTAGCCAAAGGGCGAGAGGAGGAGAATGAGGTACTGTGGATGGGGGGTAGTGATTGACTAAGAAAGCGAAAAAAGCAAAGAACGTAGGGAGAGAAAGCATGAGGGGAGGAAATTAAGGGGTCAAATGAGAAGAAGTGAGCTTGATGAGAAAAGAAATAAAAATAGCACATAAGATTAGGGGGTAGAGAGGCGGTCTTCTATGGGAGGACCATGCAGTACATGGCCAAGACCTAGAGGTGTAGAATTAAATGCATTCAATAAGGCATTTTGAAAGAAGATCAGAACTGAATAGAGAAGAGACTTGGGTTATGCACTTGTAACTCAACACTTTATATAAGGAAGGCAAATGTCAAACGAGAGGAAACGTGGACCATTAAAACAAACCGACTGGAAAAAAAATCTGAAAACAAAAGCAAGGAAGGGAAAATTGTATGGAAAAGCAAGCGTAGATGCAGAAAAGATTTATTACTCCAAGACAGAAGAAGAGCATTAGTGGTGTGAAGCAATCTCTTACCAATTCATATTCTTATACCTAAAAGAAGTTAGTTTATTTACACCACATCTAGAATTCATGGGTTTGTCGCTGTCTATAGAGAGCTGATTACATTGTATGTCTGTGCATCCTTGCTTTACATACACAGGGTGAAAACAAGAGGACATCTCAAAATCAGAACTAGAACAATGGACTATACAAAGCAATTTCATTATCTTCTGAGACAGTCTTACAGGAATTGTTGCCTATACCAAGAAGCTCATTCAAAAGCTTCACATATAGTATGTCAGTTCAGGGGTTTCTGTAGGTATTGAAATAAAAGTTTCTATTACATCTGTAGGAATTAAGTTTCTCCTTGTGGAGACCACCAAGATGATGTAAGGAGTCTTCTAGGTCAAACCATGCTCCCTAGGAAAAAAAAAGAAATGTAGATAGGTTCTTATTAAGGGAGCATTGCCTGTTCTATGACTCCTTATGCCAACTTTTCTCCACAAGCAGAAACTTAATTCCCCCAGACCCAAATCAAAGGCCTCTCACCCAGCCAAACCATTAACCTGCTCTGCACTGATGACGGCCAAAAATCCCAAATTAGCTGTCTACAGATGCATGTCTTATGGAAAAGATTCTGCATTTGGCGTATATACCAAGTCATGTTTTCAAAGCTGTTTAAAAGGTCAGACATTATTTCATATGGACATTTGGCATCCAGCTGTGGTGAAACTAGGATTCCCGGCATGCACACTTGCTTGGCCATTCTTGGAACTTCCATGGAAGTGAAAGGGAGCATGCAACAACTTGAGTGCCAGAGACTGCAGACCCCTGTCTTATAGGATAGCCATCCAAAAGGTGGCACTAGAGAGCTAGCTTTTGTCCTCCTGGATAAGAGCTTATTTACGTACGACTTCAGTAGGAATATTTCACGTGGAAAATGTGCACCACAGCCATGAGGTTTGTTAAACATGCCCAAGAGCTGATTGTTGGAAGCTGCATGTTAAAATGGTTCCCCATGTCTTATTTGCTTTAACAGAAATGTGCCGCAGTATAAAGCTGCTTGTATAGATGAGCGACCATGAGCAACAATGAAGGGGCCACAAAGATCCAGCACTCTAAGAGGCCAGACACCAGCCAATCAGGTATGATAAGGTTTACAGACTATGGATGCTTTTGGGGACATTTTGTTACTTAACTGCATGAATTTTGGTCTATAAAGCATACAGTAGTTCCAACAGGGTTTTATTCAAAAATTTGCACCTTTTGACTTCTGAAGCTTCTATGTGTCACATTACATAGCGAGCTGCAGAATACAATTCACAGTGAAATTCATCAACCTGCTCATTTGACAGCTCTGTCTCTAGTTCTCTCGCTCCTCTTCTGAACGATCATCTAAGCTGATATATGATCAAATTGAAATTGGCACCAGGATGCACTGTGGAAAGAAAGAAGACCAGAGAAAGCAGGGCAATGTTGTGGACAAAGAGCTGAGCATGCATGTACATGGAGGGGCCGGGAGAGAAAATGGCCCCTCAACGGTCTCCAGTACCTTACATTTGATGTCATTTGGTTTCTAATGATGTGTTTGTCAAAGTTGTTGTCACGTACCGTGTGGTTATCGTGACACGTGTTCCATGTTGCTCATGTTTGTGCCCTGGTATTCCGGATTTGGTTGTATGCTGGTTGCCAGGGGCAACGTGTAAATTGGTGGTGTCTCGGTTGTTCTCCGTGACACGGCTTCCATGTTGCTCATGTTTGTGTCCTGGCATTCTGGCTGCGGTAGTAGGCCGTGGTTGCCAGGGGCAACATGTAGTTTTGGTTGCTGGTATGTTCCCTGATTGCATACTTCCCTCCTTCCCTGTCTGGTTCTCATGGGGTTAACATATTGACCTGGGTGTGGTCACTAGGTGCTTTTATTCTGTTGTTGCTAGCCTTGTGGGTTGAGTTGTGCTCCAGCCTCCGTTGGTGCTGGAGCTATGCACCTTTCCTGGGACTCCATCTGCCCAGTCCTTGTGGCCACCTAATATGTCATCGAGGTCTTCCCGAGGTCCTCTCATCCCCTTCCCTTATTCCTGTTATTTGGTTTATGTACGGGTGGGTGTTTGGTCTGTGACTGCCATGTGTTTTCTGACATGGAGTCCAGACATTTCCTGTATGTATGTGCCTTCGGTGAGAGGGCTCCAGGGTTCCCCGGAGGGGGAACAGCGATACTGTGAGTTGTTGCTGGTGAGTTGGTTTCTGGGTGTGTTGTGTGTACTGAGTCCTGTTAGGTGTTCGGGTTCCAGTACATGTGCCTGGGCTCCAGTCTTTGGTGTGTGGACTGCTGGTGCTTCTATCAGCAGTATCAGCAGGTAAGTTGCCAGGTGCACCTGGACCATCCTGGAGGTGCAGCCAGTGAGTTCTGGATAAGTGCATCCCTACCATCTGGGGCTCTGTGAAGAACGGGGCTCACTGGGTTTCTGCCCTCTGGGTTTGGTTTCCGGTATTTCCGGTGCACTTGGTTCAGTGGTTTTCCTTGCCTGCTGATCGGTTTTCATCTCACTGTAGTGTATCGGTGTATGCTCGGTGTGGAGTTTCCCCTCCCACACCGTAGCGTGACAGTTGTCCTGTGGGCAAGATCACAGAAAAACCACTTTTATTTTCCCGCAGGTTGTATGCAAATGAGGATCTTGAAGACAAGGGGCAGCAGCTTTGATGCTTCGAGATAAGCTTGTAGCGCCCCTTCCTACCCCTTCACATTTGATTAATGGGCTTTTTCATTTTCTTTATGTTGTTTCCTTCATTTCTACTGGGGAAATGTGCCGTATAGTAATGTTCTCTGGCGCATCTGGCAGGAGTAGATTTCAGTTCTGGAGCACGGACACTGGAAGACACGGCAACTTTATTAAGGGGGGTGCACCGCTTAATAAATTTTTAATTGATCTTCCTATGGAGTTTTTACAAAGATCGGTATGTGAAACTCTGGACTTTAGTAAATGACCCTTATTGTGTTGGACTATCGCTTGTTGTAATATTGCTCTAGTCCCTTCAGCTACCAGGCCCCATTTCCTCAAACGATGACTACAGATCAAGCAGGTTTTGATTACTGGTGACCCCTTTTTATATCTACCGAAGGCTAAGCGTGTTTCCCCTCACGTTGGACAGATGCTGAGGTTTATTGAGAACTTCCTGATGCTGGCACTGCGGATAGTCATCCAGAAGTAATGATCTCACTGCACACACACAACTACTTTGCATGATTCAGACCAATTAGATTGGTTATCACCAATGGCCAGAAGATAGTTTCCACTCTATCCTCCCCCCGGAGATCCATATGATGTTGACATAATGAGTTCATTATTTCCCTTCATCATCCGCACACAGAATGACTATGCATGTTCACAGAAAATCTTTCAGTTGCCAAGTGCTCAGCTCCATCATATTAGTCCTCTCTTCAACTTTCAACCTGTATGCCTTGGTCCTCCTCCCCTTCCTTACATTTCCCGCTTTATCTCTTAATCTCTGCTCTCTTTCCAGATACTGTACTCAAGTCATCAGTTGTTCTGACACCTCAGCGCTCGCCGCCCCCTCCTTCTCTACTCTTTCTTCTTCCCCTATCTTGGTATGTTTGGTGAATCTGTCTCAGTACAATTATGCATTCAGAAGGCTGTTGATTCTGTGGGTGCAGATTGTCGGGTATTTGCATATAATAGCAGCAATTTATCGCTTGGCAGCAGTGAGTGGCTTTTAGATGAGGGCAGCTGTTTTATCTGTTTAATACTGACAAACAAATGGCTCCATGTCTGCGAGAGATGTAACAGACCTTAACTATCTCATTGCCAGGCAGAGAATGAAGCCGTCTTAAGGGGAATGTGTCATCAGAAAATGACCTATTCATTTTTATGTTAAACATATTTTTTTAAGACTTTTAGATTTTTTTTTTAATTTTCCATGTCACGATCTATATATTTTTTAAAAATCCTAATATACTGTTGTTTTCACAGTGGCCATTAGGTCTAAGGTGTGCATTCAGAAAGTCTTCAGATCCTTTCACTTTTTGTTATGTCGGGTCCTTGTGCTACAATAAAAAAAAAAACATTTTCAAGTTTTCCCCCATTATTCCGCACTCAGAATCCCATAATGAGAAAGTGAAAACAGAATTTTTAAATGTTTGCGGATTTATTAAAAAGGAAAAACTAACATTTCACATGGATATAAGTATCCAGATCCTTTGCTATGACACTTGAAATTTAGCTCTGGATGCCTCCTATTTCTTTTGATCATCTTTGATATTTCTACACCTGGATTGTAGTCCACCTGTGGTAAATTCAGTTGATTGGACATGATTTGGAAAGAGCTTGCAGTTGACAATTCATATCAGAGCATAAACCAAGCCATGAGGAGGAAAGAGCTGCCTGTAGAGCTCAGAGACAGGATTGTGTGAAGATACAGATCTGGAGAAGAGTAGAAAAAATTCTGCTGCACTGAAAGTTCAAAGAACACAATGGTCTCCATAATGCTTAAATGGGAGAAGCTTTTAACAATCGGGACTCTGGTGCATGGTGGTTCAGTCGTTAGCACTGGTACCTGGCAGCACTGGGGTCCAATGTTCAAATCTGACCAAAAACAACATCTGCATGGAGTTTGTATGTTCTCTCGTTGTTTATGTGGGTTTCCTCCGGGTACTCCAATTTCCTGCTACACTTCAAAGACATACTGATAAGGAACTTAGAGCCCCATTGGGGTCAGCAAGCAATGATAATGTCTGCAAAGTGCTGCAAAATATGTCAACGCTACATAAGTGAGTAAAATAAGTAAGTAAATAATCAGGGGAGAAGGGCCTTGGTAACAGAGGTAACCAAGAACCCAATGGTCACTGTTGGCTAATATCCAAAGGTCTTGTGTGCAAATGGGAGAAACTTTCAGAAGGTCAGCCATCATTGCACCCCACCAATCTGGACATTGTGGCAGAGTGGCCTGAAAGAAGTCTCTCCTCAGTAAAGCCTCATTCACACATCAGTGTTTTGTGAGAAATATTGATCGGCACTGCACGCCGAGGTGGGGATAGGAGTAAAAAGCTACTTGAACGTGAGGCATATTGGATCCACCGTCTACAGACATTGGAGCCATATGGACTCAATCGTGAATATGCACTAAATAGCTTTTTATAATGCATGTTCTTTTTCATACTATGTATGTAATAACCAATACTATTTTTTCCACAGCGATAACTACACATATGGACTAAACGCTGATGCTGGATAGGGTACATGGACTCTCCACTAAATGGAGATTATGTATATTGTTTTCATTTGTATTTGTTTCTATTTGTTTCCACCTGCTTTTGTTTATCTGGTTGTCATGACTACATGGCGTCACTACCTCGTTTGGCGGGTTATTTAAGGGGAGTACACATTGGCCATGTATACAGTCTGATGAAGGCACATTTGTGCTGAAATGCGTCACTTTACATGTAACAATAAATGTGACAATAAATCACAGCATTATCAAGAAGAACGTGAGTGCCGGTTTCCTTTTGTTTAACTACATCAGTGTTTTGGTCAGTGATTTCCATCAGTGATTGTGAGCCAAAACCAGAATTGGAGCCTCCACAGACATAAGGTATAAGGAAAAGATCTGCCCCTGTTCTGTATTTTGGACCCACACCTGATTTGGGCTCACAATCACTGATGGAAATCACTGACCAAAACACTGACTGTGTGAATGAGACATAAGACACATGAAAGCCTTTTTGGAGTTTGCAGAAAAGCACCCAAAGGATTCTCAGATTGTGAGAAACAGGATGTTCTGGTATGATAGACAGGGAAACTGGTCTAGGTTGAGGGAAAGCTGAATGGAGCAAAGTGCAGAGATATTCTTAAAGATGACCTGTCACCACTCCTGACATGTCTGTTTTATTAACTACTTGCATTCCTCATGTAATAAACAATTATAAACAATTATAGAGCATCTATATTAACTCTGTGGTGTGCCATACCTGTATTATTCTGGTAAGACGTTTACAAATAAATTGCCAGCAGTTGCAGTAAAGGTACTGCTGGGTGTTACCAGTAGCCGGTGTGTCTGACTCTGTCCAATCTGTGCTGCCAGTGGCAGACTGCCCAGGGACACACCCTCAACTGCTAACACCCATCTGTAACTTTACTGAAAGCTGAACACACATAGCCGGTATACGTGATTTGCAGACCGCAAAAACGGATACGGTCGTCTAAATGAGCCCTTCTAGTAGAAAAAACAAAGGAATGGCACAACATAGAGCCATAAGAATAGATGCTCCAGAATTGTTATTACAAGGGGAATGCAAGTAGTCACTAAAACAGACATTTCAGGAGAGGCGACTTTTAAATGAACCACAGACTGGGCCGAAGTTTCACCTTCCAACATGACAATGACCCTAAATACACAGCCAAAACGCAAAAAAAGTGGCTTAGGGGCAACTCTGTGAATGTCCTTGAGTCCTGACTTGACCCGGTGGTACATCTCTGGAAAGACCTGAAAATGGCTGTCCACCAACTGTCCCCATCCAACCTGACAGAGCTTGCAGAGAAGAATGGCAGAAAATCCAGGTGTGCAAACCTTGTGGCATCATACTCCCGAAAGACTGCCAAAAGGGCCTGAGTAAAGGGTCTAAATACTTATGTCGAGGCAATATTTTAGTTTTTCCTTTTCAATAAATTAGCAAAGATTTCTAACATTCTATTTTCACTTTGTTATGGAGTATTGAATGCGGAATTATAGGGAAAAATTACAACTTTTCTTTATTTTAGCACAAGGCCGCAACATAACAAAAAGTGAAAAAAGTTAAAGGGTTTTTCCAGGATTTTAATACTGATGACCTGTCCTCAGGATTGATATCAATATCAGATCAGTCGGAGTCTGACACCCGGCATCCCCGCCAATCAGCTGTAGGGTCTATGGCCAAT
Source organism: Rhinella marina (assembly GCA_900303285.1). Taxonomy (NCBI): domain Eukaryota; kingdom Metazoa; phylum Chordata; class Amphibia; order Anura; family Bufonidae; genus Rhinella; species Rhinella marina. Next base: position 102,400 of record ONZH01025495.1, on the reverse strand, counting down.
CTGTCCCTGACCTTGTTTATTGAGAGAAGTAAAAAGACTGTCTTCCAGACTTTAAAAGGGTTTTCCAACACTTTAAAGCTGATGACCTATAGTCAGGATAGGTCATCAGCCTCAGATCGGCGGGGGTCTGACACCCGGGACCCCTGCCGATCAGCTGTTTGAGATGGCCCCGGCGCTCCTCTGAGCGCTGCGGCCTTTTCGCAGCTCACCAAGCACAGTGTTGTACATTGTATAGTGACTGTGCTTGGTATTGCACTCAGCTCCATTCACTTCTATGGGGCTGAGCTGTGTCTAGGTCTACTGACCAACGAACGTTTCGTCACTGGCCTAGGAAAAGCTGAAAGAAGGCCGTGGCGCTACTGTACGCATGTCTGCCTTCTCGAACAGCTGATCAGAGGAGGTCCTGAGTGTCGGGTAGATCCAGAGGATTGGTCATCCGTATTAAAATCTCGGAAAACCCCTTTAAGACCTCAAGCACATGGCCACTGCCATTTTGCGGTCAGCAAACTGTGGATCCGCAAATATGGATACTGATCGCGTGCATCCCACACTTTCCTCAGTTGCCGTTATAGAAATGCCTATTCTTGTCTGCAAAACAGACAAGAATAGGACGTGTTCTATAATTTCAACACTAATCTGCAAGAAATAAGGGGCTACAAATTATATCGTGTATGGGTACCTTACACACTACAACCTCTACAAAAACATACCAAATGTTACACCACATATCAAACAAATAGGGGAAGATTTATTAAAACTGAGAGGCGCACCTATCTCTAGAACGGAGCCCCCAAAGTGAACAAAGTTGCACCGCTCAGGCACGGCCGTCCTACACTTCTATGGGAGTGCCAAAAATAGTCAAGTGCCATCTCAGCTGCTTCCTTGGACCTCCCATAGAGGTGAATGAAGAGGCGGCCACGCTCAAGTGGTGCTTTCACCATTTACTCCTATGGGAGTTCCTGAAATAGCCGAGCACCCTCACTTTTCGGAACTTCTATAGAAGTGAACAGGGAGCTTCTTCATTTTGGGGGCCTCATTCTAGAAATTGGTGCAGATGCCATAGGAGGGACTCACACCTGTTGGACATTGGTGGCATATCCTACCCTTTAACTAACATCTTCTTTCCTCTATTAGGCTAGGGCTACACCATGATATGTGTTGAGCGTCAAAAAGGGAAAATCTACACTGTGACACGTGTCGCTCAACATTTTTATGTAATGATAGTCACCGGTGTCATACTGCGACATGCGCAAATTTTTGGCGTTACAAGTTGCCGTGTAGCCCTAGCCTTTGTTACTTGAATTGCTCCTGAGATTTGGGGGTAACTAGTATATATTAGAAAACTGCAAACATAGCAGTTCCCTAATATACAGTTCTAGGTTCTCCAGAGATGAACTTTCTCTTCAACAGGGGCGTAGCTATAGGGGGTGCAGAGGTAGCAGTCGCTACCGGGCCCAGGAGCCTGAGGGGGCCCATAGACCCTTGTGCTGCATAAGAAGACACACAGAGCACTAAGGGAAGGGGGGCCCAAGCTGAACTTTTGCACCAGGGCCCATGAGTCTTTAGCTACGCCCCTGCTCTTCAAACCTGTTTCCTTTCTGCGGATAATAAAGTAATTTTTGTATGAAGCATATCATCTCATTTATAGGGTACGATAGGAAAGAATGTCTACCCTGTGAACTGAGAAGGGTTTGTGCATGTGAATGGTAATTACCTGAGTGCAGAGCCTGCGGGTGTGTTCTTACATGGTAACACGCGACTAGCACATTATCATTAACACAGGACGTGCATTATGTGTGTTATTAATAAGTGTGTGAATAGCGCAGCGGAGGTAGCGGGATGACTGGTGGAGTAGGAGGCGCAGAACTCCAGGGTCAGCGTTAACCACTATTAATATATTCATCTGCAGCACACGGCGAACAAGCAGAGACAAAGAGAGAATCATCTGTATCTATTATATATAATGGTTGCTGTATCTCTATACAGAAATAATCCCTGCAAGAGGACGGGAGAGAATCATTATTCTTGTGTAACTTTACTAATGAGACGGGTGATTACATGGTAAGCTATTTCATAAAGGGTCTATTAAGCCTCATGCATACGACTATATGTGTCATTCATGTGCTGTCTGCATAGCACACTGACCCATTCAATTCTATGGGGCCATGCACCATACACACCATGACCGTTCCGCAAATTATAAAACGTGTCCGATTTTGGTCTGCAATAAAATAATGGGAGTGGGAACAATGTAGAATGCACACAGAAGGTATCAGTATTTTGCAAACTGAAATACAGACATGGTCATGAGGCATAAGACGTATGGACATTATAGCGAAGGCTGCTGCTCAGGTCTAACCCCCCCCCCTTCCCCTATAATCCAGAATAGGGGCTCATGTAAATATGTGAATAGGTGACATGTAATTTTACATTTTGCAGGGAAAACATGCAGGCATGGGCACTGGCTAGCACATCAACTGGATGCCAAGGCTTTCAGGCCTACATGATCAACTGATCTCCACAGGGGCTTATAGCGGCATACTGCCAATGATGTGAGAGGAAGAGTGAATAAAAAATGGACCAATGCGACGGTGCTCTACCCCATCATGGACCTCAGGACCAGGTTAGTATATACAGCAGTATCTTTATTATATCTATGCGTTTCGAGGCATCTAATACAACCATTTCTAGTGCCGCTACAACCCCTAAAGGTCAAATTCCAGTATTAATTACTTATTGATCTTATTCCAAAGACCTGTCATTTTTCGGCTTAACGATCCAAAACTACATAATATAGGGTTTTCCTTGGTAATAGACAATGTGAACTATCAATAGTATTTCACATTATTTTATTTTCATTTACTGTTTTAAAGGGTTATTCTCATTTTAGACAATGGGGGCATATCGCTAGGATATGCCCCCATTGTCTTATAGGTGCGGGTCCCACCGCTGGGACCCGCACCTATTTCCAGAACGGAGCCCCCGAAGTGAATGAGGGCGCACTGCGCATGCGCAGCCGCCCTCCATTCATTTCTATGGGGCCGCCGAAAATAGCCGAGCGCTGGCTCGGCTACTTCCGTCGGCTCCATAGAAATGAATGGGAGCGCACCGCGCATGCACGGCCCGGCTCCCATTCATTTCTATGAGCGGGGCGGGGAGCTGTGCCTGGTGGTGGCCAGACCCCCGGAAACCTGGGGTCCTCCAGGCGCAGCGCTCCCTGCTCCGTTCTGGATATAGGTGCGGGTCCCAGCGGTGGGACCCGCACCTATAAGACAATGGGGGCATATCCTAGCGATATGCCCCCATTGTCTACAATGAGAATACCCCTTTAATCTATTGTTTAACCAGAAGTATATTTATTCTCATTTTATGTGGTACAATATTATTATTCATTATTTATGTGTGATACCAATACATTGTCTTTGTATCCACCTGTGTAAATGTATGTATGGCACGCACGCAATTTTAATTGTCTCCGCTACTATCTCCTCCTGATTCTAACCCCCTCCCCTTTCCCTGCCCTCCAGCCTAATACGTGTCATATGTATGTTTTAAACTTTTGGAGTATGTTTGTTTTATACGTCTGAAAAAGAGGGCAATTCACCCTTGAAACGTGGAGCAATAATAAAGATACCGCTATATGTACTTACCCGAGGTCCTTGTTGGGGTACAGCGCCATTGCATTGGTCCATTTTTTTTCTTCACTTCTCACTGTATGCACTGCCAGCAGTTTCACCTGCAGAGCTGATAAGGAGACCAAGGCCGCCACCCGTGGACCACGCTAGCTGTGCAGTATAGAAGTACAGCCTGCTCGACTATTTGTAGTGTTTAACACAACATAAAAAGGTAAGCGAACTACCAACTTCCATTCTTTTCTACGCACAACAGAAAAAGGTAAGTGCACTACCAACTTCCATCCTTTGCTACCCGCAACAGAAAAAGGTAAGTGCACTACCAACTTTCATCCTTTGCTAAAAAGGTAAGTGCACTACCAACTTCCATCCTTTGCTAAAAAGGTAAGTGCACTACCAACTTCCATCCTTTGCTAAAAAGGTAAGTGCACTACCAACTTCCATCCTTCGCTAAAAAGGTAAGTGCACTACCAACTTCCATCCTTCGCTAAAAAGGTAAGTGCACTGCCAACTTCCGTCCTTCGCTAAAAAGGTAAGTGCGCTACCAACTTCCATCCTTTGCTACACACAACAAAAAAGGTAAGTGCACTACCAACTTCTGTCCTTTGCTACGCACAACAGACAAAGGTAAGTGCACTACCAACTTCCGTCCTTCGCTAAAAAGTTAAGTGCACTACCAACTTCCATCCTTCACTACACACAACAGACAAAGGTAAGTGCACTACCAGCTTCCATCCTTTGCTACAATTGAAACGGTTCTGCACTTGAGGCGATGCCTCTTTCATTTTTTTTGTTTACTGTATGCTGCCATATTGACAGCATACCAGGCAGTCAATATGGGGCTTTTGTTCTCGGCGACCCAGCCTCAGGAGCTTGCTCCTCCCATAGTGTCCCTGATAAATTAAATGGTATCTGCACCCCTCTGCCAGCAGCGATCCCTCAGCCACATGAATTTTGATGCAAAAACTTTTATGGTTACGTCCCAGTCACTTTCCACTAAGCCCTGACAATTTTTCGTACATTTCGGAAAAAGTAAATGTGGGCCACTGAATGCACAAATCTGACTTTTGCTAGGTGGCCTTCTGACTGTTAACCTGAGGATTTACATTTGCAAAAGGGTTTGTCCTTTGTGGACAATTAGATAGGATATGCTTTGCTATTTCAGGCTTTTCGTGATGGTGTAAAATGCATCCATTGAATATCTCCATCATGCCTGGCGTGACCTCAAAGTGTTTTTTTAGACTGAAGAGCAGAGTTGCCAACCAGATTTTTTCTCTTTTTTTTCTGGACAATTTATCTAAATCTGACAACATCTTTATTGTATGTGAACCTATTTATCACGCTAGAAGGAACACGTAAATGAACGGTAGCACGAGAATCCTCATTGATTTCTCTGTATTCGGTGCACTTTGTATTATGTTTCTACGCGCCAAATATAGCCAACAATGAATGTTGCCAAAGTCTGCTACAGGATGCATTAGGAATTCCCATTGAGCATCTACTCTGCAGTACACATATGCATCTTCTTCTGCCGAGGACACCGCTATCCTCATCTGGATACAGAGAGGTTAAATGATGTCACCATGAGGTCACACAGTGTAATTTCACAACAAGTGCTAACATCCTATTTATAAAGACAAAGCTTTGTCTGAGCTTCACTAATGGGCACGTATCCTAAATAACACCAAGTAGCCCATTTAATCAGACTAAAAATTCAACAGGGCCCATCAATTTCTCTAGTATGTTATTAAAATTCCTGCTTGTTAAGAATAATTAAAAGCCACAGTCTGTTTCCCCAGCGGATTTCATTCTCCGTTCAGATCGGATTTTTTTTTTATTCAGCAGCAATTCAGACAACTTAAAGGGGAAAGGAAGGTTATTCCCTAAATTAGATGAAATTTACTGTCCCTGTTAATTGCTGTTATGCTGTATTGCTTTGTTATGTCTGCAGCTGTGAGAAAGGTCATGCGGGAAGCTGTAGATATCGCGCATGTGATTGACTTCACTTAGCGCTTTTCTGTCTATAAAATTATTTTTAATAGTATTCTGTAATAGCGAGTCGAGTACTCTGCTTAAGTTTCCAAAAAATGTAATTAACATGTTGATTATTTTAGTATACACCAATACAGTCCCTTTTGCAACCCAATACAGCATTCTGACACCCTACTGCCCAAGAAATCAGAATATGTCCACCCATGTTTTCTACTGATAATTGAGTATGAGACTCGGCACTCAGGGGAAGGGTAGGATTGGACCAGGACCACCTTTACTGTGCTGTACAGTGGCATTTCTCTACTCCACTCCCATTCATGGCATGTGTAGGAGCTGTAACACCATAGGGATCATAGTCCCCTTGTTTTTGGAATTTGTAGGGGACCACATATCCTATTGAGATCATCTTAGTAGTTACATTGCAAGAGTACAGACTAGGCTGGAACCAGTTTGCAGTTTAAATATTCTGTGCAAGTTAAAGGTGTTGTGGAAGAATTGGGGGTTTTTAGCAAACCCTATTAGTTATGAATGGAGATAAAGAAGCTTCCATCTAGAATAAAATGTAGATTCACTGCCTGGCAAGATGGTAAAAACAAGAGAACAAAAAATAACTTTATTCTGAAATAATGGCTAAAAAATGGGATATTATAGTCCCTTGTAGCGGTCTCAATAATAGGCCAGGGAGTATGTGGGCCAACCTAGGTTAATGTCCCTGATTCAGCTGTAAGAACCACACTCCTAAGTTTTGTTGACCACTGGTGGTGGGATGCTACAACAAGCTGATATAGTGCACCCCACTCACCTTTCCAGACATCCCATTCATACCATACAAGTTATCAAGGAGGACTGTGACCCTAGTGTCCCTTTGCACATGGAAAACCAGTCCCTGATTGCTCAAACACAGTTAGCTTCAGATAGAGGCACTCAATGCATTTCCACACAATAATTAAGTGTTTCATCAGGAGCTTGCCCTACAGATTTGTGCCCTAGGATTAAGCAGGACACTGGCCACAATAATGGTTTGCAGCACAGCCTCCGGCACTCGTATGGCCGTAAAATGGCCACCAAGCTTAGTGCATTATAAAACAGTTGGCTCCACCACCTGGGCGTGTACTTCCTGTATTGGACCCAATCCGATAGTGGCGGTGTAAAGGCGGGGTGTGTAGGCAGCTACAAGTTCAATGGCCAACTGTACACAGCATGAAATCAAATATGTTAGTTACCGATTTACTACTAGACCAGGGACTAAGTTAAAGTATCTATTAAGAACTGAATAAGGGAGCCAGCCATCATAAATGTGGGAAGGTCAAAGACATTCTCGGTTGTAACTAGGCCACAGGGTTGGGCCTATACAATAGTCTGCAACGTTGCTGACACTGGACAGGTACAAATTAGCCAATGAATGGCCAACTGGATCATAACCACCTGGACTGACAATATGAAGGTAAGTATTCGCTAGTACATGTCTTAACATCTATGTACCCTAGCGCCCCACCAAGATAAGATCACTCTATAAAACATGTATAGACAATCTGGTCATTCTGACCGTTTGGCTAAACTATCTGGAGCCGGAATATCCACTCCGCCTCCTTGTGCAAAAGCCTCATGTCCAAATATCCTCCTCTTGGAGAGCGTTTAACCTGTTGGATGCCCTGGAACTTGAGAACTCTGGCATCTCCCTCATACAGATGCCACACATATGTCACAGGGTATCATTCTGTCGCTGGATATCGCCCAAATGCTCACCTATCCTGTCCTCTGAACTCACACTTGGTTTTACCCACATATTGGGCAAGGCACACGCATGTGATCAGGTAAACCACTCTCGCTGTCATGCAATTTATGAACAATCTAATGTGATATGTTGCATGAGTGGAGGAGCTTGTGAAGACCTTCCCCACTGCAATGGACTCACATGCCACACATCCAAAGTTACATTTAAAAATGCCCATTATCCTATTGTGAAGCCTTTCTGGGGGCTGAAAAAAGCTATGAACGAGTCTATCCTTCAAATTTCTGCCCCGTCGGTACGTGATGGCTGGCATGTCATCTATGAGAGGGCCAATATCCTTGTCTGTTGTGAGGACGTTTCAAAACCTGAAAATGATCTCTCTCACTTCATTGTGGGTGGCATCATCTCTCTCCTCTGCTGTTTTAGGCTTTAGCAGGGATTCTGGATTACAATTAAGGGCATGTTGGTATGCTCCTCTCAGGACGTGCTGTGGATAACGCCACCTATTTAGCTGGACCTGCAAAGGAAGGATTACTTACCTACTTCCTGGCGCTGGCTCCCTGCTCCTTCTACTCCAAGCCTGCAATGCTCTGCTGGACTCCCTCAATGTCAACATCCGGTTTGACATCTCTGCAGCCAATTACTGACTGTGGCGGATACTAAATCCTCTAGGCTTATTATTGATTATTTGTAATGACAAAAAGCCCCAATTATTAAACAACCTCTTTAAGAGTGCTCCATTATTTATAGTACACATTAATATGTATTCCTATTGCAGTTTCCTTGCCACAACACGACCCCTAGTTAATCTTCTGTAGGTGGGTCACCTGTAAATCTGGAATATAAAATGGACTTCTTCAAACCGGACTCTCTTATAGGTTCAAATGTTGCTCCAATGCGTCATAGGTCCCTTTAACCCCTTAGGCTTAATGATCGCCCACTGTCTTTGGTGGGACGGTGCAAGAGCACTCCTAAGAACTGTTTCTTAATGCTGGCATCTCCATCACAGCCAAGGTCAGAGGAAGCGTTGATCCTGGTTTTTCACTGTTTGATTGTCATGGACTATACCAGGCATGATCAAAGGGGTCTCCTGCTACGATTGGATCATGGGCTTTCCCATTGAGCCGATATGAGACAAGGAAAACATCTGCAGTCAACCCTAAGGACCTACAAAGGACCCCAGGGCTGTTTGTTCAGTAAACCTGCTGTTAGAGCATTCTTGTTTTGCCTAAACAGCAGCCGGTGTCATACTGATACAGAGTATATCTTTGCATACAGAAGTATGGTAATACAGGTCACAAGTGTGACATAAAGTCCTAAAATAGTAACCCCATAATGGGATTTAAAAAAAGTTATAAATAAAACTGCACAAAAAACTGAAAGTAAAAAACGCCATTATTTAGTATAAAATAGTAGAAAAAATTTCTTTGTCCACACATTAAATGAAAAATACTACACATTAGGTATCCACAGAACCATAATACCCTGAAGAATTCATTTATCAGGTAGTTTATTAAGTGTGAAATGTCAGTGGCAAAATTCGATTTTTTTCTCTATTTCCACAGCAAAAAAAATCATAAATTACTCCGTAAGTTATATGTACCCCTAAACAATGCCAAAAAATAATAAAATTGCTCCGACATAAAACAAGACCTCAGACAGTTAATGAAAAAATAAAAACGTTATGGCTGCTGAAATGCATAGAAGCAAAAAATGAAAAAGTGCTGTTGGTCATTACGGGAGTATTCCCATCTTGGACATTGGGGGCACATTGCTAGAATATACTATACATACTATGCTTAAAATGGAGCCCGGAACACCGCACATTCGCAGCCGCCCTCAATTTATTTTTATGGGACTAGTGAAAATAGATTAGCTATTTTTTCGGAAGTGAATGGAGGGGTGGCCACACTTGCACTTCCAAAAATATTCAAGCACGCCTAAGCATTAAGAGGTTAATGTAAAAGTAAAACCGTGCAAAAAATGAAACTATCTTTAAGGAGTTGTCGTCAGGATAGGTCATCAGTCGGTTTCCTCCCACAATCCAAAGACATACTGATAGGGACCTTAGATAGTGAGCCCCATTGGGGACAGTGAGTGATGATGATGTCTGTAAAGCGATGCGGAATATGTCAGCGATAAGTGAGTATAATAAATAATCAGTACTAGATCGGTGGGGGATTCACTTGAATGGGGCCTAGCAGCTGTAATTACACTGCACAGCCGCTGCAATGGCGAGGGGGCAGGTAAACAGTGGAGAGAAAGCAGCACTCATAAGAACGCTCAGGGGTGCATCTAGCCTTGCTGCTGCCTGAGGCGAAAACTGAAACAACGCCCCCTCTCCCCCAATGCCAAATTCTCAACCTAACCCATTCACTCCAGCCTTACTGTTAAAGGCATACTTGAAAACATACTGGTTAATATAGCGATACAGTTGAATATGCAGAGATGAACGCTTCCACAATGAAAGCACTCATTGCCAAGGCCTTTCTGCTGCCCCCCCTCTTGCCCCTACCTGGATCTGCATGAGGCAATCGTCTCACCTGGCCTCATTGCCGGTGCATCCCTGAGAGCGCTGTGGCCGTTTTTAACCAGCTGATTGGCGGGACTGATTGACCCCGCCCAACTAATATTGATGACATGGATTTCTGCAAGCCCCATTCAAATGTATGGAACAGATTTTCAGTTGTAGAAAAACTGCATTTTAACTGGATCCCCCGAAAGAGACTTGCCACTAAAATGGCGATGGTTTGACTTTGTGTTTTATGCAGTGTGTAGTTAAGCTGCCACATTTGCAAATGAAGCCACTTAGGTCTCTGAAACACGAACCTGCTCATCCATAGATCCACACAACCCTGACAGATGCGACAGATCGTAATGACAAAACAAATCAGCACTGATTATGAGCCTAGCAGATTCTGCAAAAGTAGAAAATCACCCTGAAGTGCTGCAGATTGAGCAAGTCACCAACGTCTGCGCTGTGTTGTGTTGTGTTAATTTGTGGCTAAAAGTTTCACCGTCCGGCATACAAATTCACAGGCCAAGAGATGTGATGTTCATGCAGTCTGTCTGAGGGTGAGAATCTACTGGACTGAAAGCCGTAGGATGAAGAGCCGCCGAGGTACAAGGGCAGCTGCACTGTTAGATGGCAGTTCTGTGAGCGCAAAGCCATAAACACTCTTGGCAGAGGAGAAAGGAAGCCGTTTTCACCAGAATAGTCTGTAATTTGGGACTGTGTAACCCCCCATTAACCATATGGCATACAGTGTGCCAGAGCTGAAGCATACGTTGTGCAGGTAATGAGAGGAACAGGGCTCGGAGCATATGCTGAACATGAGGACGGAGTAACATAATTCTGACCAAGCTAATCAAACCAAGATTCATAGCACAGGTCTGATCACCTGCATGTTACCAGAGACCTGAGGATGTCAGAGTGCCAATAGGACACAGTTCAGCCATGGAATATGGATTACTGGGAATTCTATGGTTTTTGCTTTTCTACTATATTTGGTACTAAAATCAGAATAACTGTATGGTCAATGTTGAGCTTTGACAAAAGCCATAATGTTTTTCGTCTATGGAGGTCTAAGCACCCATCATCTCTGCTGTGTATTAAAGGGGTTTTACAGGAGTTTTACACTGATGACTACTTCCATGGTCCCGGTCACAGGAGAGGGCAGCTCTTTTTCCTACAATATGCAAACATGGCCACCATTACTGTATTGCAGGGTGGTCGTACTCCCCGGAAATGAGCAGTGTATAATTTGTTGGAATATTAAATCCAGCCAGCAAAGGAGGCAATATGGACAATCACTATACATTAGTAAGTCCCTTGTATTAACTTTCTCTACATAATAAATGCCACCTACTGAAATAACACAACCCTTTTAAAGTGGACAAATGAGGAAACATGATGGAGATACAGGATGATGTAATGAAGAAGCTTTTATTTCTAGGACTCAGGAGCTCCCAGAGTACACAAGCCTGGACCTGGAGAATCAGACTCTGGACATTTAAGGTATGTTCGCATACAACCGGGCTTGCTGCAGGAATTTGTGTCTGCCCCATACATCTGAATTAAGGATGAGCAAATCAGTTCTACTGGTTTGTGATTCATTTGAAATATCTCAAAAAGTTCAGATTTACATGAAACCATATTCGAAAGAGAGGGAGAGAAGGATAAGAGAACCATAATGTCTTAAGAGAAATTTGCCTTGCTTGGTTGACTGGCCTTTGGGGTGCTCAGTATCATTAGGGAGACCAAAAAATGAGCATGTGAATATGCCAGGTGACACTACTCTTGGTTTCTAGGAAGAATATATGCAAATGTACATATGTAGCACAACTAGGAAAAGAGCCAAACTAGCCTCACATCTTCCACTAGCTCTTTCAGGACAAAACGCTTTATCAGAGGGAGCCAGATAGATACTGCAGATAGAGTTGCAAGGACTTGGTGGGACCTCTGGGATGGTACTATTTCTAATATGGATACTAGTTAATATACGTGATGACTAGGGATGAGCGAATCGACTTCAGATGAAACATCCAAAGTCAATTTGCATAAAATTTCGTTCTAATACTGTACAGAGCGGGAGTTCCGTACAATATTAGAATGTATTGGCTCCGATGACCCGAAGTTATGCAAAAACATATGCAAATTATCACACCTAATATCTTCTGGCATCAGATAGGCTTAGGAAAGCCAATTTGAATATCTTTCCCAGAAACCCAGAGGGGCATTGCCTGGCCTACACTACTGCTCACGTGTACTCCACTTGCAAGGCACTCTTCATAGTAAGAAAGAGTACCACCTAGACCAGGGGTGCACAACGTTTTCTGGGTGGGGGCCACATTGTCCGACTGAACCAACGTCAAGGGCCGAAAATAACATTTAAAGGGGTATTAACAACTGAAATACTGTATTTATGGCATATTGAACACACAGTACGTACCATTAATGTCTAGCTACAGTTCCAGGACTCCCATATAATGGGGAGAATACATGGAAAATACATATGAGCAGCCACAAGACATAGACATACATGTCTGTTACCAGATGGGTTGGGGGCCGCACAGAATGGTATCAAGGGCCGCATGTGGCCCCTGGCCGCAGTTTGTGCACCCCTGACCTAGACAATGCATATATATATATATATGTTCGGAGCTGAATCTTTAAAGGTTTGCTCATCTCTAATCTGAATAAAGCTCACAGAAGTCCCTGCACTTATAGCAGAACAACCCAATTCATCTGGAAGGGATTTTCTTTCACATGTGAATGTAGTGTCACTGAGAACATCTATACTGAACCTCTAGAAATGTACACTATCTTGTCAGCATAGCAGTGATTTTTATACTTTAGATCGCATTGCCAAGTGTTGCAGTAATGGAAGGATCCCAAGATATACAGGAGTAGAAGAAAGAGCTAGTCACAAGAACTGGTTCCTGTAGTGATATACAGTGATCCCTCAATATGTTCAACATACAATGGTCTTTCTGACCCACCGTAAGTGGAAACTAGACTCAACATACAATGTCTCAGACCCAGATCCAACCAATCAATGCCACTTCTCCGGTAAAATAGCTGTATTAGGGTACTTTCATATTAGCGGCAGGGGTGTCTGGCTGGCTGTTCCGGTGGGTGAACTTAAATTACAACATGTTGTAATTTTAGTCCGGCCGCCTCTTAGCATGTTTGCAGTGCTGTGGCCGGAACTCCGGCTCGCCCCCATTATAGTGGAATGGGGACGGACCGTAGTTCCGGCTGCAGACTTGTACTAGCGGCATCATGGATCGGCAGGCTGTTTACCCGCCGGAAAAAGCCTGCCGGACACCCCTGCCGCTAAAGTGAAAGTAGCCTTAGTTGCTAGTTATCAGCTATTCCTGACTGTTATATGTAAAGACTGTTTTATCTGTCTTAGTTATCTCTGCTTATTTTTTAAATCTTCATTTTCACTAATCTTGGATGATATTTTGGAACCGATTACTGTACTTACAATGTTTTCAACATACAATGGTCCTCCTGGAACCAATTAATATTGTATCTTGAGGGACCACTATATATCTATTGGCAATTACCATACATGGAATCGGGAAGGATTTGTGCCACTTTCACGTTAAATGGGCAGATATATCATTGGGGTCTGTACATTAGATATGAAGTAGAAACTTGTCTTTTCGCAATCTCAAAAGTGAAAGTAGCGTAAAGTATCAAAGCAAATAAAAAAATTACATTTTAGGGTTTATTTATTCTTAATTTTGTAATTATTGCAATCTAACTATGTAAAAGCATGAGTCTGACAGTGTCAAAATAATATCCCGCATCTGTACGCAGGACAGTTTCCATCCTCAGCTGGCCTGTTTAATCTTTCTAACATATAAAGTGACATTTCTCAATGATTGTTCCAGACAAGAAAGTCTGCATTAGAAAACCAGTGTTCCCGAAACAAAAGCGGTAGCTTTGGGGCCATTTGTTAAAGAATTTCATTAATTCTGTCCATATGGAGAGGAGATTACGATAATGTCATTCTATATTCCCTTTGTCTTGTGAGAATTAAGTGTGGAATAAAGATTGTTCTGGGATCTTACGGACAAGTTTTGTGCTGCTTATTTATGTAGTCATATTTAAAGAGGATTTGTAAAAATTAATGGAGGCAATCTCAGGAGCTTATTTCAGATCACTGCAGGATCATAGTGATAGCAATTAAGCATGTCATGAAATTCAGATCATTGGGGGTCTTGTAGCTACAACCCCTAAGATACCAAAGAATTGTCATCCCATTCCTGATTTTAGTGGAGCTTCTGTTCCAGTGCTTATTCCAAGTTATAGAAATTTCAGGTGAGCAATAATTATGTCTTGGCCATTTGAGGATTACCAGAACCCACCTGGATTAGGAGACGGTTACGGTTATGAGGTTCTGATAAAGAGGCAGGTAGAACTCCCCTTTAAGTAGCCCGGGTCATACATTTTGGTGGGATCTTTGTCCAAATATTCTATAGTTCCAAGTGTACATGAAATAAGGGGCTCCTACTTGTATACAGACCTCATAGTTTAAACGTAAGTTGTCAGCAATCAGATCCATGTTGACCAGATGATTGTTGGGGAGGCTTGTCTTTCAAGAGGAGTTGAACAGATGGAACAACGCCTTAAAGGGTTACCACCAGCTTTTATGTGAAATTTTACTCTGATGACGTGAAAAAGCCCCTCTGGTCTAGATCCTTCTGGTACAGTTTGGCCAGTAGTGTGCTGCTCATGAAGTGAAAAAGTCCCCGCCAGTCCTGCTTCTCCCAGACACCAGTGATGTGTCCCCAAATGGCATGTTACCCAGCAGTGACATGCCGCTTACAGGCTGCAGACCCTTCACGCTGGAACATAATGGCGGGGAGCAGGTGAGTGACTTTTTTACTTTAGTATCAGCGCTCTACTGGCCAAACTGAAAATTGACATAAAAGCTGTGATAACCCTTTAAGGTAACATCTTAAATAGCTATTGACTGAATGGTTATTCAGGGCATTAACCATTCCTTCTGATCTCCCATACATATGCACACTCAGGGTGGCGAGTATGCATGTGTTCTAAATGGGGAGAGGTGTGTAAGCCACTATTGGACACCTCTGGCCCTGGTTCATATCCCCTGTAAAGTACTGTAAGCCTAATTCTTCTTTCTCCCAACTTCACCTTTTGGGGAAGCGCCAGGACACCCCCATTGACATCAGATAGACACCTGGCTCTGATGAAATTGGTGGGTTTGGTTATCTTAATCTAAAGTGTACGGACAACCTCTGACATCGCACATGATATATAACTTACGTGGTATCACCTACTTCTGCACATATTGGTGTGATCACCTTTTTATGGTTTCTCTATCGGGTGTCGGATTATATTATTAGAAAACTATGGGGTTTGTTGAAATTCAAGGCTTTAGACAATGCATGATTGTATTCTGTTGCATGTGTTACATTAACCTCTACTTGACCAGTAAAGAATGACTGTGTCTAGTAAATGAATTCAGAAAGATAACGGGATATTGCAGGTGAGTCCATGAGAATGTGACTATGGACTGCTTTCTGCTGACCGTTGCATCAATATGTGATCATTACTGGAGGCAGGGTTCGTAGCTGCATCTGTGTGTGAACCAGTTGTGTGAGTGTTTAATAGAATGCTGCCGAAATGTCTCCGCATGGGACAACACTTTACTATGGGCGAGTGGTTAAATGTGCGTGTAATAGAATGAATCCACTCAATATGAGCTCCGACTTGCTGTCCCCCCTTAAGATTGCATGAGGGGGTCTGAGAATTCCTGCGCTTTATTTGCACATTTCCTGTTGATCCCATTTCACGGTTTCGTCTGTGTTACGAAGCCTGTGCTTCTTTTTCTCTCCCCAAAGTGCCCTTATCGGTAATGCAACAATAGCTAATTCAATTAGCCGGTCTGAACCACAGCCAGCTTCAGCTAAATTTGGTTTACTAGCTGCTTAATGTTACATTACAGAATTGCTAATCATACTTATCTGCAGACAATTGGAAAGCATGTCTCACCCAGGATAATTCAAGGGTACACAGTGAAGGAGTCTCCCCTCCACAGACCTCTACTTTTATTCGTACAGCCTTGCCAAAATCTCCTTTATCCAATAACTAATTGGCTGCACCACTGGCCAGCTTGTCTTTAGCATTAGATAAATCACAGACCGGTGAATAACTCAGTTTAAATTCCTTATGCATCTGTCTTCCAGGGGGGACCCCAAAAGACAAATATCTGGCACTATAAAGGCTCCCATACCACAGAGCATCGTTGGCCAAACTTATTGGTTTCGGTGTGATGGGACAACAATCCAATGTGTATGTGGAGCTCCTGATGGAGAAAAGCATTGGGCAAGTTGAATTTCAATCCATATGTCTTTGTTCTACAATTAGATAAGCCTCCACCAGAGGGGTCTGGCAATGGCTTTCTCCTTCTTCCCGATTGAAAACATATACATGGTCAGTTGTCCTGAGCATATGTATGTATGGGCAAGTTGGGAGAGATAGCCGTCAGCAGATCAAGCAGACCAACAGCTATCGAAGGTGACCACAGGGGACAAGGAACTCTAAGAGACATTTCAAGAGGAGGAAACCTCATGCATCAGGGAAGGTGCACATGACAGTAATGCATGTAGAGTCAGTAATCTTGAAAGGACTTCGATTTGTATTATGTTCATTATGAACAGTGCATGTTGGACTGGTAAGGTCCATACACATTAGATAACTACTGACACATATTTGGCCATAGACTCTCAACAGGATGTAGGAAATAAGCCACTGAAAGAAACCTTGGGGTGGCTTATCCACCTTGAGAACAAAGGATTGGGCAGGTTTAAGTATAACATGTGGACTCTTGTTTTCACTGAAATATGCTGTCAGAAAAAAGTCGTGACAGCTCGATATACATTAGATGGTCAGCCGATCCCTCCAATATCACTCATCTGCTGTATGTGGTCATCTTTATATTTGTTTCACACCTGAATGCTAGATTCTTCAGCAGAGGTGGACTGGGAAGTTAAAGTGGCCCTGGAAAAAAATACTAAAAGTGGCCCTGTTTTGTAGTCGGGTCCAAATTGATGGAAGGCAGGGTCAGCAATACCATATTGTGGTACATTATACCTCCCAAACGGAACTAAACACCACAGTCCATCACAAAATACTGCCAGCAGCACAAAATACAACCCCAAAAACATGCACTGGCCGGCCATGAGGAGGGCTCAGGCAGCCCCCTGGGCATCGGTCCACCAGGAAATTTCCATGTAAGGTCTATGGCCAATCCGCCCCTGTTCTTCAGTATCAAGACTGGATTGGACCAGGGTGCCGTAGTCTCTTCAAACAGCTCATCAGTGGGGTATAAGCAGTCAGATCCCCACCTAGCAGATATTCAGAACATTTCATGAAGCTAGCTCACCAATGGTGCTCCCGGAAAAAAACCCTGTAATGACACTAGACTGGTGTGCTAGACATCTTCTACCCCTGGTGTACCACTTGGTCAGTTTACCTGGGTTGTTGCTGTTTACGACATAGTGCATAAACGCACATGCACACTTGAATGGAGCCACTATGGCATTGCATGGAGGTAGCTCTTTAGTACAGAGTTATACAGGTGTCATTGGACTCTGTGTGTTCCCCACTAGAAGCAATGACTGCAGGGGAGAATACCAAAGTACATGTTGCATTAAATGCAGTATGCAACATTTATTTTGAAAGATATCATTGCACAGAAGGCTGATGCACTTCCCTGGTAGCCCAATGAAGGCTCTATAGAAAACAAGTGCCATATGCATGAGGCCTAACTTGCCATTCTAGAATGATGAGCACCGCGTAGCCAAGCTCTGTAGGCACTTTTATTTCAAAAGGGGTTGTCCAGGATTATTACTATTGATGGCTTATCCTCAGGATGGCTGCAAAAAAGGGGTCAGTCAGCACATCCAATGTGCAGGTGCACGCTGCCATGGCTAGAGACACAAAGGAAAAAAAAACACAATGCAGCAGCACTCTGCAAACACAAATAATGTACAATAATGCCATAGTCATAGAAAAAATTCTGGTGCTAGTGCTACGCTTATTTTTGCAAAATTGAGATTCTTGGCAAATCATTTTGTACAAAATTATTTGGGCCTATCTGCCAGACGTCAAGGCGATCTCTTTAAGACGGGAACCTAACACTAATTCCTACCTGTTATGTGCCATAATGGCCACCATAAAATCAGGGAGTGTTGGTTCCACATGCATGCTGCCTTAAAGGCCTCCATTAAATCCAGGGATGCAGGTACCAACATGCATGCTGAGCCCACTTTATACCTCTCCTGGTGCCTCACAGCTTCCAATACATATACTGAGAGCAGGATACAGCTTTATAGTTACTCTGATTAAAATCAGCCTATGGGGCAGACAAGCTTATCAGGAGTGCAAGACTGGCTGGAGTAGCCACACCTCCAGATCAGTACAACTGCAAAAAACTGCCTTGACGTCTGGCAGAAGAGCTCAAATAATTTTGTACAAGGTGATTTGCCAAGAATCTCAATTTTGCAAAATAAGCGTAGCACTAGCACCAGAATGTTTTCTATGACTATGGTATTATTGTATATTATTTGTGTTTGCAGAGTGCTGCTGCATTGTGTTTTTTTTCCTTTGTGGGTTTTTTCCTTTTTATCCTCAGGATGGGCCATCAATATCTGATCTGCAGGTTTCTAACACCTCGCCAATCAGCTGCTCTAGCACAGTTGCCTATACTATGTAGTGGATGGAGCTGGTTCCTGCAGTGGTGCTCCTTTTGAAGTTAATGGAGCTAGTGCTGCAGTAACCAACTCCTTGTACTATACAATGGAGCTTTGTAGTTCTGTGTTATCTAGTTTTATACTAAAGGTAGCTGTACACGGGCAGATTATTGGGAACGAATGTTCCTGTGAACATACTCGTTCCCGACAATCTGCCCGTCTGAAGGTGCAACAGATCACCTGATGAGTGAGCGAAACACTTGTTCATTGGTGATCCTGTCATTTGTGCCTAAATTATTGTTTCTGGGCAGCAGATCATGCTGTCTCAACAGAGATCTGCTGCCCAGAAACAATACAGATGTATGAGGATGAGCGATCGCAATATCGCTTCACCTCCTTCTCGACAGTCAGCTTCTCCTTGGCGCGTGTAAATGCGCCGTAACTCTGTTTGTTGCCCTGCTAGAGCCTGCTCTTTCTACAAGTCTATTAGGGCTAGACTAACATCGCCAAATCCTTTCTGCAGTATAGTACATGGAGAGGATATAGACTACAGGCAGCCATTATAGGTAAGGACACCTATCTTTTGAAAATGCCACAACATGAAAATGATTTAATGGTCCATGTAAAGATGATGTCTTAAACATTATCAAGAGCAGCTGTTCCTCAGGAGAAACGTTCCTGGATGGATAGATATAGTGATATCTTTTCTTATCATAATGTAAAAGATGATATGAAGAAGCTCTAAAATGTGAATGGTTGGCACTGCAAATTTTATTTGGGCAGGGTTTCCTTGATCCCTGGTCCTAGCACTTACAATACCTTGTAATAAAAGACTAGGCATACGAGTGCGGTAATACCCCTACCCATCGCATATCACAACACTGGTTAACAAAACAGACAATTAACATAATCTAGCGGCCGCTAATTGTGTGGGCCTTTAATGAATGAACCCAGGAGATTACACTGACATTACATGTCAATCCACTAAAAAAAAAAAAAAACAAAAAGGAAAAAAAACAATCCTTAGGGATGGGGCTGAGGAAGCACCAACTATTTAATTGGCATACGAGTCATTTATTGAATGTTAATTAACTGGAAATGCATTTGTCAAGAATGTTTCCACTACAGTAAATGGACTTCCAATGTCATAATAGCAGATTTTGGACATTACAATTAAGTGGATTTCAATAACCACCTTACTTTTATTAAGTTAATTACGGTAGACTGATTTAATTAGATGGATCACACCAGTGATTCAGATTTATTACAGACGATGGGGTGCTTAGCTGCTAAATATCATCTGTTAGTCTATTGCAGGTGGTATTTAATAGGCACACCTTTTCTTTACTGATTTTATTCAGAAATACTGTGCCATAGTCTTCACTGTATGTATTTATGTGGGGCAACTACACATACTGGGCTTTTATATCAAGAAGACATATAATGGGGTGGGGGATTGAACTCCAACCAATGAGCCACAGTGTTGCCCACTTTTATTTTCCCAAAGAGGAGGTTGAACAGTCGTCAGTAGAGAATCACCATCATCTGATAGTATATGGACCTTCATATGGAGCAGATGACAGGTGCTCCGAATAGTGCTCCTCCTCCATCCACCCTATGAAGAGATACTGGATGATGTCCTCTTTCTTCTCCATGAAAGTCAATGACCTCCTAGAAAACAGCATTACCTGCCTGATGGTTGTCAACCTCTGCCTTGAAAACCAAAAAGCATCATGTAGGCCACTTTCACACCACAGTCCGTATCATGTGTCAGTATTTGTAATTGAAAATTAGGAATGGGATGGAGTAAAAGGTTCGATTTAGATGGGTATATTTTCTGTCCATGTGCCATTCAGAAGTGCACAAGAACCCTACAGGTTATTAGTGCAATTCACATTTGTCTTTCCACATGGACCGAGGTGTGTAGACTGGAGAACTGACCTAAAGGTGCACATAACCTTTCCCATATTATTTCTCTGCTGCATCAACACAATTAGGTCTTGTTCACATGGGGATATAGAATATGTTTTTGGATTACTAAAGAAGAGAAAGAAGAATGGATGACAGTTCTCAATAGTTTCTCATCTATTTTCCTATCCATTGTAAAATGTTAGCGTTAGCTTCTTCTCTATTGTAGACCACAAGGAAAATTGTAATTAATCTCTTCACTACTTTAGACCATAGGAAAGTTGACACTAGCCCTCTTTACTATCCTAGACCACTAGGGATGTTTTCACTTCTACTCCAGACTCTATGGATCTTGGCACAACCTATTCCACCACCTTAGATACCAGGGAAGCTGGCATTGAAGGAATTGGCCACCTTCGGGGAGGGTTGGCCACTCCTGCCACCACGCAGACCTACACTTGCAAAGGGAATGTCACGTTCTGTCACTCGTTCAGGGGTATGTGCAACCCTGAGCTTAACCCCACCTCTGACCCTGCCTACTTGCACGGCCCGTCCTAGGCAATGGAGTACAACTAGTCAACGGTCCCTAGCCTAGGTACGTGCTGGGGGCATACAGGGATGGGTCAAATCAGAAGCCGCAATACACCTGAGCGCCGACTCATGGGTGTCGGTGCTCAGCTCCTCTCCTCTGTTTGTAGTCCAGGGGATGGAAGATGCTGTCTGCGCTTGTGAAGCGTGTGCATCGCCGGGTCCTCCCCTGGGTTGCTAGGGATACGAGGACGCCGGCTCCCTGTACCAGGGAAGCATACTTACCTGCTCTCCAGCACTGGATCTGGCCTTTTCGTTCCCCAGCTGTCAACATCCACTTTGACACTGCCTCAGCCAATCACTGCCCACAGTGATGACACAAGGGGAGCAGGTCTCTACTATGGCCAGTGATTGGCTGCAGCAGTATCAAAGCAGATGTTGACGGTGGGAACCTGAGGGAACGAGCCGGGACCCAGCACCAGAGAGGAGGCAAGTATGTTAACCTTTGAGGGTGTGCCAAAAACTCCACCAAAGGTAGCAAAACCCACTACTCTAGACCTCCAGGGATGAAGACACTAAAGTGGTTTTTCAGGTCTTAAATATTTATGACCTATCTTTAGGATAGTTCAGCAATATGAACTATCCTGAACCCCTGCCAATAAGATATTTGAAGGGGCCACATTCAGATGAGCACTGTGGCTCCTTCATTGTATACCAGGCAGAGTACCATACCCCCACAGATCTGATACTGATGACCTACTGTATCTCAGATGGTGATTTAGAGACATACAGTATGCTACTTTTCTCGTATCATAGCCTTAAGCTTTTGCATTGTGTTTTGTAGCCATTAAAGAAATACGTCATCCTAAAAGTTCCTCCAGAAATAATGGCCTTTCATGTGCAGTAATTTCTACAAAAATACTTCCCCTTGCTGTCCTAATTTTTTTGTTTTTCAAAACACATACCTTACTAAATGTTCCCACTACCAGGCTTTTAGTGAATTAACAGTGGTTCTTGCAGTCTTGCTTCAAAAAAGCAATAATGCCACCAGAGATGTAACATTTGTCTTGTATGAGAATAGATGAGGACAGAGCAGCTGGGATCTTTGTGATATTTAGACTGGTATTAGATGGGGCGTGTTGGACACAGATAAAACCCAGTGCTGATTTTTTCCCTCTGGTTTTCTGACCGATACAGTTAATTTCCTGCAGCAGGTGTGGCTGGTCTTTGTGATACAACTGTGTTATTTAGAAAGGAAAGGTCAGGAATGATATTAAAGAAGAATTGAAAAATTCTGTGGGGATTGTGTATTATATGTCCAGAGACCCAAACTCTCTTTCCTTCATTTATACTGTTATACTTCTAGAGGTACAAGCAAGCACCCCCTAATAATCAGTAACATTTGAAGCATACATCTAGTTGTATAGTGCTTTCAACAATTCCTGAACATTATATTTAAAGCTGAAAAAGGGAATTTAGAGGAAATCCAGATCTCAGAGATCTCCTTGTGAGACTAGAAGGTCACAGTTTATGGAAGTTGATGGCGTGAGATTAAGGAAAACAGAGTGCCTGTAATGAGCCATATTTCAAAAAAATAAAAATAATACATATTTGGACAACCCCTTGATCGGCAAGTTCGACATTGTGCAGTTTTAGAAAGGGAAGCTGTAGAGTATACACATTCAAAATAGCTTTCAGCTTTTTCTTGTTGGCACTAAGTACTTTGATATGAAGAAGACTTGTAAAATGTGGTAAAATTCTACATCATTAAATATTCTGGTATAGTAAATGCCCCTAGGTCCCTAGGTATAAGCATCATCCTTTCTAGGCAACTAAAAATTGGAAGTGTCAAGCCCCACTACTCAAAGAGTCCTTACAAAAAATGAACTTGGAACATTTTTCACAACTAAAAAAAACACAATAGCTGCTTAAAAAAAAAAAAGCTATCTGCATTTTCCTTCCATATTTTTAAGTAGGTTTTTGCCAACAGTGTATTTGCACACTAGTATTTCTTTATGGCGTTTTTCCTATAGAGATGTCAAAATGCCTGAAGAGCCTAGAGCCACAGCATGCAGCATTTTTTTTTTTTAAGAAGCCAGAGAGACAATAAAATGGCTCCCAATTATGAAAAATAGCAGCAGCAAAAATGCTAGTCTCTCCTGCATTTTATATTTGCCATAGACCTAATCTCTGGAGCTGATGTTTTTACAGCAAAAAATGGCACTAAATTTCTAATGTTCAGAAAACACCAGCAAAAAACCTATGTGTGAAAGCACCCTAAAGCTAGCTACATGATTCAGACAACCAACCTTTATACATGTACTTTTGCTTGACAGTGGCTAGAATTTTCCAACCTGGTATATCATATTTTCAGCCGAAACTACATCTGTATGGTATGATTGGTTGATGCTACCTTTTCAAAAGATTGGCGGCTTAAATAAGACATTTAAACCTTTAGAAGAGTGACTCTCTGGACATAGAATTGAAAATTATGCCATACCAGATGTTAGGACTCATTATACCACTACATGTTGAGGCTAGATCAAATTCCAGGAGTTTAATTCATACTGCTCCCTTTCAAATTAAAGAGGTTGTCTAGCCACTGAACCTGGGGAGAGTTACTCTCAAGGTTACTATGGCTGCAATTTTGACAGCAGGCATTGACCTGTAGGTGCAACCTGATGCCCAAATGACATGTAACAAAGCCAGTGAAGAACTTCTTACTTGGAATGATGAGATTGAAACATGTAACATCACCCATAAGGAATGCAGTTCTTGAGAAATATTGAAGACAGACTCTACTTTTCGTTGGTCCACATACAGTCCATAGGGGCCTTCAGAGGAATAGCTAGGTTTCACCCAGGGGACAAAAGCCCCACCACTATCTGAAGCCTAAAGAACGTTTGTAACATTGATAAGGGAGAGCAGGGGCGGGCACAGACAGCAGAGGGCCCCTGTGCAAAGAATGTGCCTGGAATCCCCCACCCCCCATGCCTAATTCGAGACCTAACATATTCCGTCCTAACATTACATCAGTAATACTGTAATAAATTACAGCAATACAAAACATACAGGTTAAGGCTACTTTCACACCTGTGGAATTACGATCCGGCTACCTGATCCGGCAGAAAATGCAAGGAATCGGACGGACACAAACCACAGCATGCAGCAGTCTGTGTCCTGCTGATTCTCTGCATTTTTGCCAGATTGTGGCCGGATCTCTGCCGGACCCCATTATAGTCAATGGGACCGGTGGGCATTCTGCATCCAGCAGTGCTGGAGCCGGTGAATTCCGGCAGGCCGTTCTCTGCTAGAACAGCCTGCCAGAATAACCAACGCAGTTGTGAAAGTAGCCTAATACAGCGCCACATACCTCGTACATTTAATGACATCTCCTTTGATGTAGATGTTCTCTTTCTTTACCTTCTCCATTCAGACCAGACCACCATGATGATTTCTACCATGATGATTTCTTTCAGCCTTCTCTTCTCCCTGCAGAGTTTGACAGACAGACATCTTAGTTTCCTACTTTTCCATCATTTTCCAACTTTCTTGAACACCCCATCCTGCCACTCCCCAATACTGAGACTCTGTGCTCCACAAAACTATACTGCAGATACTGTGCCAGGGTGCCCCCAGTAATAGTGCTCCCCCAAATCCCAACAATAGTAATAAATCTGTGCCAGAGTGCACTTAGTAGTAAAAGGGCTCCTACAGTCGCCCCAACAGTAATTGTGTCCCTGAAGTAATAATGCTCCCATAGTCCTCCAGTTGTAATAAAGCCCACGATAATGCCCCTGGTAGTAATAATTCTCTTTATAATGTGTGACAGTAGAAAATCGCCCCCTTATAATGTGTGCCAGTACAAAAAATGCTCCATTGTGTGGCAGTAAAAAAAAATACCTTCTCTTAGTGCCCCCAGTAAAGCAAATATCCCCAAAGTGACCTCATGTGTTGCAATGACCTGTACTGTGCCACAAAAAAAACACTTAGTGCCCCCAGTTCAGCTTAGGTGCCCATAGCGCCCCTATAATTTGTGCCAGTATAAAATACTCCTATATAGTGCCCCCATAGTGTTCCTCCCCCATCCCTATAGTGCCCTCCATAATGTGCCAGTATAAAATGCCCCTTTAGACTGCCTTACATAGATGCTCCCATAATTCTCCTCTCCCACTTCCACCATAGTGGCACCAAAATGGGTGCCAGTATTAAATGCACCTATATAATACCCCCATACTGCTTCTTCCCCATAGTGCCCCCCTTAATGCGTGCCAGTATATAGGGCCCCAGTAGATGCCCCATAATGCCCCCTTTTATGCGTGCCAGTATATAGGACCCCCAGTAGATGCCCCCACAGTGATTCCCCCCCCACTTCATGTGAGTATATAGGGCTACCATTATAGGCCCCTATAGTGCCCCCTCATATGTGCCAGTATATAAGGCCCCCAGTAGATGCCCCCCATAATGTGCCAGTATATAGGGCCCCCAAAGTGCCCCCATGTGCCAGTAAATAGGGCCCCCAAAGTGCTCCTTCCTCCCCCTTCTCCATAGTGCCCCCCCATAATGTGCCAGTATATAGGGCCCCCAAAGTGCTACTTCCTCCCCCTTCCCCATAGCGCCCCCCCCATAATGTGCCAGTAAATAGGGCCCCAAAGTGCTCCTACCCCCCTTCTCCACAGTGCCCCCCGTAATGTGGCAGTATATAGGGCCCCCAAAGTGCTCCTCTTCCCCCTTCTCCATAATGCCCCCATAATGTGGCAGTATATAGGGCCCACAAAGTGCTCCTCCTCCCCCTTCTCCATAATGCCCCCTATAATGTGGCAGTATATAGGGCCCCCAAAGTGCTCCCCATAATGTGGCAGTATATAGGGCCCCCAAAGTATATGTGGCAGTATATAGGGCAGTATGTAGGGCCCCCAAAGAAAACAATAAACACGTATACTTACCTCAATGACACTCTTGGTGAAGCGATGCAGGCCTCTTCCTGCCTGTGTCCTGCATTATTCATCTGTATCGCTGTCCTGAGGATGGCGATACAGATGAATATAGAGATGAGCGCTTCCACAATGGAACCACTTATCTCCACTCCCACTGCCCTGCCACCGGTCAGAAAGCTGAATCGGCTGCACAGGCGGTATGTCAGCCCCTGAGGGAGAGGGAAGTGCACTGAAAAAGCTTACCGGTCTCTTTATTCTTGCATAAAATAACTCTGTATCTGGCACTGCAGGATTGTTTGACATGCAGTCTGACCACCGGACTGATACAGCATCTGCTGTGTCAGCAAGAAGTAAGCCTTCTATGCCAGTCTGAAAGTCTCAATGTGCGTTTCATAGACTGGCATAGAGAATCTTACTTTCAGCTGACACAGACTTCTTTATGGGACATTTGGGGCGCAACCCAACATGAGACAGTAGAAGCAGGAAATACAGAGCTACCGGGATTTGCTATTTTCCAAAACTAATATCCTTTAGAGGCCATGGCACACTCCACCCTCGGAGCACACCATGTTCTCCTGAGTCGGCAGAGTGGAGAAGGAGGGAGTCCCTCCCTCCCTCCCTCCTCTCTGTGTCGCAGCCGCCACTGCCAATGAAAAGAGAGGGGAGGGGCTGTGAAGCTGCCACTGCCACCAATAACAATAGAACTGAGGAGGAGGGGAAGGGCTGTGGCCACTGCACCACCAATGAATATAATTAACCCCTAAATACAAATGTACGCAGAGGGTGCAGACACCTGGCCTCAATGACAGGGCAAGGCGATCCTGCGAACCCCGTCAATTAACCCCTCTGGTGCGGCACCTGAGGGGTTAATTGACACGGAGGCCGGGTGCCAGGCTGATAGCTTTGCATTCACCTCATCGCTCTCTGCTACTCCCCTATCACTCTGTAAAAAGGCCGGCGCCTTCAGGTTTATACTTTTTACCATTTATATAATTGAAGAACACTTTACGGTTAGTTTTACTCTCCTTTGGCAATTAATCTCTTGGTCTCCAGATTTCAATGCTTTCTTTTTGTCATTTATTGGTTCCTTTACATTTCTATTTATCCACATCGTTTTTTTCTTGTTCTTTACCCTTTTATTCCCATAAAGGTATGTACCTCTCACAATTAGAGTTTAGGATATCCCAATTTGTGGCTGCATTTTTATTTTTGAGGACACTGTTCCAGTTACTGAGGCTAATGGCCTCTCTTAACTGGTCAAATTTAGCTTTTTTGCAGTTTGGTATTTTTGTGTCTCCCTGACGAAACACTCCTGTGAATGACAATCTGAAGGTTATTTTTTTATGGTCACAATTTCCCAGGTGTCCCCCAACCTGGGCATCTGCTGTTTGGTCAGATCTATTGGTTAGTACTAAGTCCAGTATGGCTGTCCCTCTTTTTTTTTTATATTGATGACCCATCCTCAGTACAGGTCATCAATATCAGATCGTCGGGAGTGCTGCCTTGTGAGCGGCGAGCAGGTGGAATTACAATTGCTCCGTCCGCCGCGTTCACTTCAATGGGACAGCTGTATCCTATTCACTTGAACAGACGGGAGCTGTCCCATTAAAGTGAATGGGGACACCATAGTTGTAATTACACTGCCTGCCGCTGCAGTTGCGATGGCAAGCAAGTAAACAGAGGAGAGAAGGCAGTGCTCGTACTCTGGCCACCACCAAGCTCTCTTCCCATAGAAATGAATGGGAGCGTACCGCATGACCGGCCACTGCTCCCATTCACTTCTATGGGCCTGACGGAAATAGATGAGCCAGCGCTTGGCATAGGGAGGTAGCGCATGCACAGTGTGCCCTCCACCACTTTTGGGGCTCTGTTTAGGAGTTAGGTGCAGTTCGCAGTGGTGGGACCCGCACCTATCAGACAATGGGGGCATATCTTTAGGATGAGAGAGATGAGACAACCCCTTTAAAGCATTAATCAGCAGGACGCACCCTATTAAACCAGGCATACCACCTGATGGTGTTCATCCTACTGATATAAATGATACCAGCCTTGTGAAAATTGGTTGCTTCATTCCTAAGAAAAAAAAAAAAAATAGACTTCTTTATGCAAAAGATAAAAAGGCCCGAACCATTGATGCATTCAAGTGCATAAAGAATACGTTTTTTTTATTCTTGGAAACACTGCAACGACTTTCACAAGACAGGTACATATATATATATATATATATATATATATCCTAATATACAAATAAGAAAATAATATGAAGGCAGGCTCTATGGTCCACATGGTCTTTTTTCCTGCCGTCATTCTTCTATGCTGCCTACTTTCCTGGTTTAGAAGCCATTGCCCTGGTATATTGTGCTTTAAACACCCCTTTCAAGTCCCTCTTCCAGAAAGAAGCTTCTTCTGCTATAAATTTGAGTGTCTTAAAAAGAAAGCCTGGAAAATTGGGTTCAGTGAAGTTCAATGTCTGGCTACCTTCAGCAGATCTGCAGCAGGTATTTTGTACACACATGGACATAAACTTGGCTGACGCCTGTCATTCAGTTACAGTCTAAGCGCTCTCTTCCTTATGACTTTTATCCACAGTCACTTTATTGTTTTTACATCTTTTTTTTTTGCTTATTCCTCAGTCATATGTTTCTCCGGGTTCCATGGATACAGAAGTACACAGTGACTCTCTAAAACACAGCAACACAGCATAGTAGTTTATTTGACATAAGGGTGTTATGTCAGGATAAGCACTATATTTTATACAGCACAAAATGTTTTGTAGAAATATAGAAAACATTAGCTTTTAAATGGGTTATGCCACTTGTAATGTGTAACTCATATAATGATTAAAGGGGGTTCTCTGGGATTTATATACTGAGGATGGGTCATCAATATGAGATTAAAGGGGTCTGACTCCAGTTACCCTGGCCAATCAGCTGTTTGAGGAGGCCACTGTGCTCCTATGAGCACCACAGCCTCCTCACAGCGCCGTACATTGTATAGTGGCTGTACTTGGTATTGCAGCTCAGCCCCATTGAAGTTGCAGGGCTCGGCACGGCAGGCACCAGGAAAGGGAAACATTTATAACTGGATAATCCCCTTAAGTCTCACCCTTCTCCCTGACACATATCCATAACTGTGTAGGGGCTGCTGAGTTGTTTTTTAAAGTTTACTTAGATCCTCTCTATTTAAGCATTGCTTACCTGTCGCCAGGAGGGGCTAACTTAAAAGCGCAAGGATGTTTTTTTTAATTCCAGAAACAGCACCACTCTCCTCCATGGGCTATGTCTGGTACTGCAGCTCAAGGCGATTCACATGAATGATGATGAGCTGCATTAACAGACATCACCGATGAAGAGAAGAGGGACTGTTTCTGGGAGGAAAAAAAAAGCAGACCTTAAAGGGACTGTCCAGTATTTCTACCTACCGTCAGGATCCGATGCTCCTCACATCAGCTGTTACAAAGTATCTCTGGCACTAGAAACATACAGCTCCACTCACTGTGTAGTGGCAGAGCTGGGTACTGTGGCGTTGATCCATTGAAGTGAATAAAGATTACTGTGAGATACCCTAATAACCAGTGAGTGCATTTTCATATTGTTCCATTGTATTTGGTAGTGTGTTGGTCATCCATCTGCGTTCACAGCCATATCCAAACTAATTATATCCCCTGAGCAGGTACAATTATTAGGGTTGCAAAGGCTAGATAGGGAAAAATGTAGAACCAGACATAAAGAGGGTATACACATAAAGCACCATGAGTAATCATTAGCAGTCCATCAAAAAACATTTTCGCTTACCTTTATGTTGCTACGTATGCTTCTTAAAATTTCTGACCATTTGGGACTTTAGCAGCTAGTGTCAGGCAGATGCTGCAAAGGCAAATAAGATCTGTGGATGCATTAAAGGGCCTTAGATGCCAAATGGCGAGAATGTAGTTCTTCCACCTTCACTAGTCACCATTGGTCTAACAGTACTTTTTTTTTTTTTTTAAAGGCTGAAGGGTAACATACTAATTATAGCTAACTATATCAAAGGTCATTACAGAGATCAGTCTAATGATTTTATTTTAGTGATGACAAAGGGATGTCCACTACATCTAGAGAAAGAGATTTTATTTTTACTGTAAGAGAAGTGAGACTATGGCCCTCATTACCACAATATGTTGAAATTCAAGTTACCTGGACACTAGAAATTTATAATATGACCAGTTCTATTCACTAGACTTTGGGAGATGGGCTGTTGCTCCACACAGTTATTCTGACTTTCTGTTGGAGTCGGGAAGGAATTTTTTATCTGTAAGAGGAGGAAAATCGATTTCTTCTCCAACATTGCAAGAGACTAGGTTGAAGTAGACAGACTTTTCTAGATTTCTTCTTTGAACCTTCTAAGCTACTGTACAGTGCTCCCTCAAGTTAAAATATTCATTGATTTTTGGGACAACTTTGAAAGTTGAAACTGTTGAGACCAAAACGCTATGAAAAACCAGTAATTGGTTCCTAAGTGCCCAAAATCCCATCCCAAAATAAGGGCTCTTTTTCACAGGCTAAGGATTGGGACAATTGTCACAGATGAATGCTTGTACAGGATAATTGTCCGGTTTTAACGGTGCCACCGATCACATAGTAGCAATCACGAGTTAGTTTTCAATCCAGATGTGTTGCGTGTAGCTCACGCATAGCATCCAGACTGAATCCTGACCCATTCATTTCAATGGGTCTGTGCACATGAGCGCTGTTCTTCACGCATCATTTTTGCATTCAAGAAAAATCGGTGCATCACAGCTCTGGCTCTATAGAAGTGAACGAGGCTTGTGTAAAAAAACAGAAGGCATACGGTGCAATGTGCATTTCACTGATGGTTGTAAGGTGATGTAGATTGCTATTCTTCAGTTTTTCTTCACATATGTAAAAACGCATGCAATTGGGATACAATCTGGATAGAAAAAGAAAAAAGCACACACTGAACTTGTATGCAAAACCATCAGTTTTTCCTGAACAGATCCTGACACTATCCATATCATTCATGTGAAAGAGGTCTCAACCAGACTCTCTTCCGCAAGGAAGAGACACCTTTTGGTGGACAGCTGTTTCTGGGTTCTTGCCTTTCATCAGTACAGGCCAGCTGGCTAAGAAGAAAGGGGGTTGTCCCACAAAAATGTATTTTACATATTTCAAACCAGCACCTGGATCCGGATACTTTTGTAATTACATATTTTTGCATAGCCTCTGTTCTTCAATAAAATGTATATGTATAGCGCCACCTGCAGTTTGCTCTTTTCTTTGTGTTTCTGTCCACCTGCTTGAGGTGGACACACATGCTCAGTTCCATTCTTCCACTGCAATTAACTCTTCATTAACCCTTAAAGGGGTTGTCTCACTTTAGCGAAAGGCATTTATTATGTAGAAAAAAGTTAATACAATGGATTCTTATTATCCATGGTTACGACCACCCTGCAATCCAGCAGTGGTGGCCGTGCTTGCACACTATAGGAAACAGCACTAGCCTATGTGCGCTCCCACGGTCCTGGCCACCAGAG
This sequence comes from Rhinella marina, assembly GCA_900303285.1. Lineage (NCBI taxonomy): Eukaryota > Metazoa > Chordata > Amphibia > Anura > Bufonidae > Rhinella > Rhinella marina. Next base: position 70,900 of record ONZH01025495.1, on the reverse strand, counting down.
AGGCCAACACTTTTTCCTTTAGTGTGTACATACAACCACCACTGATGGATTACAGGGTGGTCGTAACGATGGAAATGAGCAGTGTATAATGTGATGGAAAAATGAATCAAGCCAGCAAAGGAAGCAATATGGACAATCACAATACATTAGTAAGTGCCTTGTCGTAACTTCCTCTACATGATAAATGCTATTTCCTGAAGTGAGACAACCCTTTTAATCTTCTTTTAGAATCTGTGACTGTTACAGGGAGAGAGCTGCAGTAGAAAGGAAACGTCTTCTGAGAAAGGACACACCTCCTGAGTTCCTAGCTTAAAATAAATCTTGCAGAGCAATTGAAGCAGTGAATAGGGAAATCTCTGTGAGGTACAGGGCTGGTTTTAGCTTTGTTAGAGATTGTCCTGTACTATATACCGGTAATTTTCATTTTTATTACATTAATTGTGGGATCACCCCTTTCACAAAACGGTCACAAACATGACAGCATGCTTCAAACCACATGGTGAGCAAGACTAGAATAACTTATGCCTAGAACCAATATGTTGGTCACAGACCAGACAGGATGGTTATTACATTTCTTTATAAAGTTGGCCATATTGCCATAAGTATCAGGTCTCAGGACAAATTCCATTTCTACCAATGCGTCTAGCAGAAATGTTGGCATCTTCTTCAGGCACTAGTATAATCATGTATATTGAGGTTTACAGTTTTGTTAGTAGAACAGTAACACATTGCATTCATCTTCAGTTTTAGCCATTGAGTATTGAATAAGGACACAAATGCCTGTTTTCTGACATTTCTATCTTTGCATGAATCTTTTTTCCATCTGGAAAAGCATGCCCCTTATTAACAACATAATTAAAGATGGCACCCATTGTAACCAGATCACTTAGGCTACTTTCACAATAGCGTTTTTGAATTCCGGTATTGAGCTCCGTCATAGGGGCTCAATACCGGAAAAAAACGCTTCAGTTTTGTCCCCATTCATTGTCATTGTGAACTGAAGACAACGGAATGCTCCTGAAAGCATTCCGTTCCATCTTCAGACCGGAGAACAAACCGCAGCATGCTGCGTTTTCTCTCCGGTCCAGGCGTCCGCACCAAGACGGATCCGGAATGACCCCCAATGCAAGTCAATGGGGGTGGATCCGTCTGGTGTGACCACAATGGTAACCGGATCCGCCCTCCTTTGACTTTCAATGGAGTTCAGGACGGATCCGTCACCACATACATACATACATACATACATACATACATACATACAAACACATACATACTTACATACTCCAGGCAGGCAGGCAGGCTGCACGTCTTCATGCCCAGGAGGCGTGCCGCTATGGCGATTCCCTACAGCGCCCAGCAGAGGGCGCTGTGGGGAATCGTTATAGCTGCGCGCCTCCTGGGCGTGATGACGTGCGGCCTGCCTGAAGTATGTAAGTATGTATGTGTTTGTGTGTATGTGTGTATGGTATGTCTGTCTGTATATGGTACTGTATGACGTGTGTGGGGCCGGAACGCGGTTCCGGCCCCACGCATGTCCCTGCAGCAGTCCGGATCTGGCGGCACCCTTCACCTGCCGGATCCGGACTGCCGCTAGTGTGAAAGTAGCCTTAACGGGTTTGTAATAATTTAAGTGGAACAGGATGTCTAATAGTGGCAAGAAATAGTCATTCACAAAGAGGACCTGGACCCCAGGCCAGGCTGTAATATATTTCTCAATGATAAATTATGGCTCCTTGATATTAATGTTCAGGCGTAAGGTGAAGAGATTACGGATAATATTGATGTGTATCTGATTCTGTATAACTGACAATGTTTTGTAGTGATTAAGGATATATAGTTTGTTTGAAACGCGTTTACAGTCGGGGTGCCGTGATTATTTGTATGTGATTGCTGTACTCAAGAATAAAGGATCATCACAGCTTTTAAGTACAGTGCTAGTTTTCACTTTGTGGATAACTGAAGTTATGTTTGAACTTTACTCATCTTAACATATTGAGACTGTGGAACGTACTGGTCGTCAGTAGTATTGTTTCAGCAGGGCCATATTTCTAATTAGGCACCCATGGACATGTGCCTAGGGTTTTCCCAACATGAGGGGCGGAACCAGGAAATACTTTTTTTTTTCCATTTTTCCCCCTCTTTTTTATCTTTCCTGGCCTAGGAGTTAAAGGGAACCTGTCATCAACTTTATGCTGCCCATACTACCGGCATTATAAAGTAGAGACAGGTGAGTTTATTTCAGCGGTCCATCATCTATTAGTAAAAAGTAAGTGGTTGCCGAGAACCAACATCACTTGCAGATTGAACCTGGAAAAAGAGTCCTGGCCGCCTGAGAAGATTCATGGTTATTCATGAATTCCTGCTCTCCCTGCCCACCTGCTGATGACTGACAGTCTTCTACCTAGTTTTCTCCATCTGTCTAGGAGAAAACTGCCAATCATCAGTAGATGGGCGGGGAGAGCAGGAGATTAGGAATAACCATGACTCTTCTCAGGTAGATTTGACTCTTTTCAAGTCCTGGGCTCCAAACATTATGCTGCTGGTTCTCGCCAACCACTTACTTTTAGCTCTTGAGTGACACACCGCTGAAATCAGCATTTCTGGCACTATTTTATGATGCCCTCTGTGAGGTCAGCATAAAGTTGATGACAGGTTCCCTTTAAGTAAGGATGTGAATTACCAAACGGGGCGGGAGGTGGTGGCACTAGTGTGCCTAGGGCAGCATGTAATATAAATACGGCCTTGTGTTTCGATGTATGTACATTATCCATTTAGTGTAACAAGTTAGACTTTCCTTCCTCTCTACTTCTCACAATCATTGGCTACAAATTGCCACACGACACGAGTGGACATTAGTTTGAAAGCTTTCCAAATATTACAGATTTTGGACAACTGAAAAGCCAGTTTATACAATTAACTACCACTGGCACCTTTTTGTTTCACCAACAAACACATGCAAAAGACAGATCTGCATTCCATTAATGGAAGCCCAAGCTAGAATTATCCAAATCAACACCTTTCTGAGACCAACAGGGGACTGCTTCCATTTTCGTACACTGTGTAGTTTTTAGCACTGGTGGCTGGCATACACAGTTGATCAGGTAGTATGTTGGACCCCCAAACATCTGAAGAAAGATCATCAGTGTCTAGACACTGGAAAACCCCTTTAAGGACCAATATCCTGGAAAGTGTAACCACTAATCTAAGCAGATCATGGCTGTGATTTGATGAAGTCCTAGATCTTTTTAGAGACATATTTTAACAGTTTTTTCTTTTCATATCAGTATAGTATCACCAGTTCACTCAGTTATAAGGTTTAGATACATTAGTTGTGCGATAATCAAATTACTGGATCACTTTTTTTAGTTGCTAGAAGTAGGAATAGAGATGAAGGGAACGTGCTCGTAACGAGCACTGTACCGCTCGGCTCCCCTGCGCTCGCATGGGCGCAGGCAGCCGCTTCCGTCCTCCTGAGGACGGAAGCGGCTGCCTGCGCTCATGGGAGCCGAGCGGTACAGTGCTCGTTACGAGCACGTTCGCTCATCTCTAGTAGGGAACCTTTAAGGCTATATCCACACGAGACTAAAATACTGAAGATTTGCTTCACAAATTTTTGTGTGGCAAATCTGCAAATTTAACAGAACAATTACCGACTTCAGGTCGATATTTTGCAGGCTAAATATACATAAATGGTTTTGAGAACTGGAGAACTTCAAATTGTGCGTTTTAAATAAATGCAGCAATTAAAAACATTTTCTTTCAATTACTGCATCTGGTTTAAGTAACAGAAGGCATTTGGAAAGCAATAATAGGGGGACATCAAAACATTCTTCCATTGCCAAATGTCACAGAAATTGGTTACTACCAATTATAGAGTGACCACTGAACGTGGACACCAGTGTTTGGAGCCAAGGCAGATGAGATCTATCCCCCCCATCCCATCCCCCTTTACCAAACATTTTGTTATAAGCTGAATCTTGCTAGAGAAGGAAAGTAACTGATATATTAAGATTAATTAAACATAATTAAATCTTGGCTATAACTAGGTTGAAATATTTCATACAAAAGCTGGATGGCTACAGAGGGGACATCATGTATTTAGACAATTCCTTTGCTTTGGATTTTCCGTGCTAGAGTCTTAATTGTGTCCAGATGGTATGCTGTCAATACATATAGGTCTGTGCAGCAGAATTCCATTGGTTCATTTGTATTTTTAGGTTGTAAGGCAACACCCAGGTTTTTGCTAATAAAATAAGTCTGCTGCCATTTGGGGTCGGAAGAGGAAGACTCAAATACCACAATTAAGATTTGGGGCATTGCAGACATGGTTAGAGCCTTTGTTTAGGATCCATACAAAAATTGTGCCACAACATCGCCATAAGCGCAGCCCTATAATAACCATTTTCTGTTAAGGCTACTTTCACACCAGCATTTTTGCTGGATCCAGCAGGGCTCAGCAAAAACGCTTCCGTTTCTGATAATCAGCACAACCATGTGCATCTGTTATGAACGGTCCGGTTGTATTATCTTTAACATAGTCAAGACGGATCCGTCGTGAACTCCACGGAAAGTCAATAGGGACAGGTACTTTTTCTATTGTGTCAAGAGTTAAACAGATCCGGCCCTGTTGACTTGCATTGTGGGTCATGACGGCTCTGTCTTGCCCCGCACCCCATGACGTAAAGAAAACCGCAGCATGCTGCACTCTGCTCTCCGGTATGAGAACCTATGACGGATCTCAATACCAGAAAATAGAAACACTAGTGTGAAAGTAGCCTTACACATACATTCCCAGTATACCCTGCAGTCTCATTAAAGACACTGAGACTTAGGTCATGGCCAAGTACCAACACCATAAAACTCGAGGTAGCATTTTCTTCTCTGCATACAGGAGCTAGCCATACAGATCACTTGGGAACTTTAGTGGCTGAGTCCGTTGCTTTTTCCCTCTGATCAACTGTCCAGTATGGCTTTAAAAGGCTTTCATGTGGTTAGAAGATGATCTCACACCCAACTGAGCAAAGCTTGTTACCAAGTCAGTATCCAACAGGGGCTTAGAATGCTTCTCCATAACGATCCTGTCAATTTTAAATGGACCATAATAAATATATGGTTTACTTTAGCCATCGGAAGCATGAAATACTGATAGGCACCCTCATTGCAAGAATAACGTTGTACTCGAAAACCCTACACGTTTTAAAGTAGAGCCCACAGAGGAGTGTCCACTGGATGGCTCCACTTCTTCCTGCCTGATTCTGCTTGATTGACAAGTCACCCCTTATACACAGAGGAAGAGATCTGTCAGTTGAGACAGATGGGTAGAAGCCAGAGGGGGCCATCCAGCTTGTGACTTGTTTCTTGTTAAAACTATGCTTAAGGCCTCATGCACACAACCGTATTTTCGTCCAGTATCTGATCCAAATTTTTTTGTGGATCGACTGGGGCCGGTAAAGATGCGGACAACACACTGTGTTTTGTACGCATTTGTTTGTCCTTTCTGCTGGCCAAAAAAAAAAAAAAAATTAAAAAATAAGAACGACTCCATTTTGCAGACAAGGATAGGACACTTCTACAGAAGTTTAATACATAACATAACACACATGGTAGTGTGCGTGAGGCCTAAGGATGTAGATTTCCAGTGTAAATGTAGTTCCTAGTAATGAGGGAACCTGCCTATATTTCATGGTACCGATGGCTCAGACAGCATGACAATGTCGACAGGTTTTAGCAAATAATATTGAGCAATTGTCAACTACAATATTGCTGATAGGATGGACACAGAAAAAAAGTACAAATGGATTATTGGGATAAGTCAACATGAATAATGCTAATATCCAAAGCCTTCAAATTTATCATTTTGAAGGCAGGTTGGACAACTTGTATTCTTTTCATTTGCCCTTGTTCCCTGGAGAGTTAAAGGGAGTCTTTCATCTTCATATGACCACCTTACCTCGCCCCACAGCAAACCTATACATGAATGTAATGGTACCTTTTTCTTCACACTTGCAGAAGCTGTAAAAACGAAGTTTAATTCATATTCAAATGAGCACCTGCTAGTGCCCAGGGGCGGGGTTCACAGTGCTGGAGCCCAGGCTGCTCTGCCTTTCTTCATTGTTTCCCCGCTCCAGCCTCCGCCCGCCCTCCTATCCCTTTGCGTCTTCCTTCGGTCCAGCCGAGATCCCGCGCACTGCCTCGCCGGGCAGAGGCTGGGGAGTAACCATGAAAGAAGGCAGAGAAGCCTGGGCTCCTACACAGTGAACACCGCCCCTGGGCACCTGTATAGGTATGCTATAGGACAATGTAAGCGCTTTATATGGTCATATGGAGGTGACAGACTCCCTTTAAGGTGGATTTAGGCTACTTTAACATCTGTGTTTTTACTGTCCGGTTTTGAGATCCGACAGGGAATCTCAAAACCACAGCAAAACTCATCCATTTGAATTGTATTATATCAAAAATGAAGAAACCGGATACGGCACTAAAACCATTATAAGTCAATGGGCGTTAGAGCGTTCTTTTTTTTTGTGTCCGAAAAACTGGATTTGGCACCATTGACTTACGGTACATGTTTTTTGGTGCCGGATCTGGCTTCCTCAGTTTTCCATGCCGGACACAAACGCTGCTTGCAGCAATTTTGGGTCTAGCATGGGAACGCATTCTGGTGCACTCTGTTCTGGACTGACAATGAACAGGGACAAAGCTGAAGCATTGTGCTGCGGTTTTGAGACCCTGTGCTGGATCTCAAAACTGGACAGCACAACGCATATGTGAAAGTAGCATTACATGGGCAGACCAGCAGCACATTGTTGGGAAGGAAGAGTTTCTTCCTGACAGTCAGCTGTTAAATGGAGGTGAAGCAATGCAGTTATATGCAGCGGGCAGCGGATCGCTGTTTAGACAGCACGATCTTCTGCCCAGAAATGATCTGCGCTTGCACTAACGATCATTTCACTCAAGGAATGAGTGTTTCAGACACTGTGCCCTATTACCTGCCCATCTAAATCCACCTTTAGAGTAACATCTAAATTACCTAAAAACGCTAAATAAAACCAAGAATAGACTCTCCTAATTTCCCTGTGGTTGTGGATGGCCTCAGTAGTAGAAAACTTTCCAAAACAACTTACCACTCTACCATGGGTTATCACATTTAATCATCACATGTGCTTTGAGACAAATAAGAACTGAAAACAGGAAAAAAGAATTTATTTCTGGTTCTCAGAAAAGTTATTAAATGTACATTTTATGATGTACCTATTACGGTTTAACTATTCCAACTTTTTTCCAACTTTTTTTTTCATAATTTTTTTGCTTTTTATTTTTTAACTTTAGTTTACAAAATGGGTTTTTATCCAGCAGAATCTTTGAGTCTGCATTTTCAACCCCGTTTCTGCCAGAGGGGCAAATAACAGCATATATGTCAGACTACTCTGGCCATAAAAGGGGTCATATATGGAAAATGTCCCTCCCCTTTCCCCTGAAACAATCCCGAATTTGCCCCAAACCCTGTGCCCGCCCGCTCACCCCTACCCTTAGAAAAAAAAATTAAAACAATAACTAAAAAGGTGCCCAACTACATTTATCTAGCATTGCGTTATAACTCACAAACGCGCGGTGTTAAAAAGAATTTAAAAAAAAAAAAAAAAAAAATCACATGTAGGTAGTTTTGTTTTTTTTTTCGTGTTAAAACTAAGCAAGAAATATGAAAGACATAAAATAGAAATCAGCAACCTATTTCCATGCTAAACGGGTGTGATCTCTGTAACAGGACTTTTTTTTTTTTTACATTTTTATCTGTTTTTTAGTAATAAAGATTATTAAACCCAGGACAACTTTTTTGGCTGTTTGATGTCTTTTTTTTTCTTCTGTCTTTTTATCTTGTCTTTTTTGTTTTCTTCAGAATATACAAGAACATCCAGCATCAAATGTTTATCTCAAATATAACAATCGACGATACACAAGTTATGTGAAACTGCAGTGAATGTTAATAAAGCTGAGCACTTCCCTCTGTGTCCGTCTTTCCTCTGTGCGAGTACATGCGGATTTTTGGTATCAAACGTGGATTGATGACACCCTGTGCAGGTGCTTGTGGATAACTGCCAGAGAAGAGTAATCAGTAATGAAATGATGTCCAGAAAAGTGACCAATACCAGGCAAAACAATTCCTTGGGACAAATCATATTTTAAAGGAAGGAAGGTTTGAAGCAGCCATACAATTTGGGACGGAAAGGCGTTTTGCGAAATGAACCAGTCTGGATTGAAAGAGAAAATTCTTTAGAGCACTGATCTTGTAAGAAGTCAATTCATGGAGAGAAATAATATCCACGTGGAGATATTGGTAGTAAATGATCACAGGACAATTCAGTTGGAGAAAAGGGGACTTCACATCTATCGAGTGATGACCACGAAAGGATACTCATGATTTTGTAAAGGTCAAATGGAGCACCTTCATCTTCTCAAGAACGTCCAAATCCAAAATTACGGGCAATGGAAGGAGCTCTGATTTGATAGCAAGGCTTACCGTGTATATCGATATATATTTTTTTGTACTGAATACTTTTTCCCCCCCAAATGAACTAGCAATAGATCTGCTTCTTTGCTTGAAGGAGAACTGTTGTCTGAAGAGAAGAACTAAGGTCAATGTGGAAGAACATTTTAACGCTCTATGTAGCTGGAACGACTTCTGGTAGCAATACATCATAGACACTGTATTCCAGTTTATTGTCCTTTAAAATGTACAGCCTTTGGTTAGTATACGTAATCCACATATATTAAGGGTTTCCTTAAGATTCTGTAACTCTAATCGTTTTTGAAGATGGTCTTTTTTTGTCAAACTAGGAACAGATGAAGCAGAAGTTTGAAGGGAAGATGTCATTAGTCAAGTATGGGCATACTGAAGAAACTAAAGATCACATGTATGGCAGTAACCATCCATGGTTTAGTCCTATGTTCCAAAAAGGAGATTTTACTGCATGAGGTAACAATAACCATCAGGATTTTTGGACCTCAGCTATAATTTAAGTGTGATCAGAGGGGATCTTGATGCCAAATGCAATTTATTGTACTTCCATAATCGTTTAAGTATTATTTGGGATCATGTAAACACGGCTGTTTGTGTGCGTAGATGGAGCCATATTTAAATCAAACTAATTAATGCTTCATAGGCAGTTAGTTGATGTTCATCCCAAACTATTTTTTTTTTTTTAAAACTGGGTTAAAATAAAAAAAAAAAAAAAGGGAAAAAATTACAGCCTACATAACCGTATTGATGTAGGCATGGATAAAGGAGTCAATGTAAGTATTAATGACGGACTGGAGAGTTTCTAATGGATATGCCAAAAGAGGTTGCTTTGTTCGCTGCATTCCCACAGTGGCCATCTGGAGTGAGAGGGAAGGGATGGATTCTGGCTTTCAAGAGTAGAAATTCAGGAGCCGGCTGCTCAGTTGGAGGTATCAGAATGGACGCTGCCAGGTCCTTCCGTAGGGGAAGTCACAGACGAAGGGGTGGCCGCATCCTGCCACCCTCCGTTAGCCTGAAACAAAAAAAATAAAAATAAAGCAATGCTTTATGACTTGAACTAACTTCTTCAGTGTATAACAAGATCTTCTCGTGACCCAGCACACCCAGTATTTAAATAGGAAAGTGAAGCAAGAAAAACTGCTTTTAAACAGGGTTCACTAAAATTTAAATGGCAACTAAACCTCTACATAAGAAAAAAAACAAAACTTTTCACGTTATAATGTTCTGTCAGAAGTTTTAGTCTGTGGGAGTATGGGTGCCAAGCTCATCTCAACCCTTTCATCAGCTCTGCTCACCTCTGAATGCAACGGGTTTTGTCCAGCCAAATCCCAATGGGATGCAACAGTGAACAGCTAGGCTGGATCCATTAAGAGTAGGCTCACACCTCCATTTATTGGATCTGGCAGGTTGTTCTCTACCAGATCTGATATGTGGAGGTGTGAACCTACCCTTACAGTACTGAGATTTGGGGAATTAAAGGAGATTCTACTGCAAGATACCTGCAATGATCAAACAATTTTCCCCATTGAAAAGACAAATATGGATGAGGTCTACCAGTCTGGACAGATCAGTCGCATTGAAGGCAATTTGCCCTATACCTCACGTAGTACATAATACAGGATTTATTTTACTTATGCACAATGCAGCGCAGCCTGTCTGTCTGAACCTTGAATCCAGCAAACCTCTAAAGCCATCCTGGCTGTATGAAAGGTGTGACCCTCTCCTTAATGCTGCACACTCCTTGATTCAAGGACACTGCTTGAATTTCTGGATCCACCTCTAAAGCAGAACCTGGCAGCCTTTTATTTTCCAGCCTATGATTTTGTGGCGGCCTCTCTGTAATCACAGTGGCCCGGTCTTGTCCCCTCCTCTCCTGCGTCCAATCTATCTCAGAACTGTAATTGCCATGTCACAAGATCATCTGTTCCTGTCCCTTCAGCATCTCTTTAATGCGCACAAATGACACTTTATGTTATGTGGGGTCATTGTGAACAAACAAAGTGATGGCTGGGGACATAGGAGAGTGAGAAAGTAGTCAAGAGCGTTACAACTTGTTATAGGTCATTTATAATTATATTCAACTTTGTGTGTTTCAAGGCCTTCAATTTACATATCCCTGGCATAACCCTGTGTACGACACAAAAGGAAATCTGTGCTGGCTTATCAAGTCGTACCGGATCTGAAAATGCAAAAGGTCCTGGTTTCGTGACCAGGCACAAAACATAGGACTTGCCTACACTTGACCCATTATCAATAGGATAGGTGACAAATATCTTATTATCAAAGAGGGAAACACCACTAAGACCTCAGCCCCCATTTCTCCTCAATGCAAGAGTACACTGAACAACAGTTTGAATGCAGCAGCAATGAGAACCCAAGCTATCACTAGAATGGGAGCCTCCAGCTTCACGTTCCTCCCTTAAAAGGGTTTTCCGAAACTTTAGAACTGATAACCTATCCTCTTGATAGGCCATCATTATCTGATCGGTACCCAGGAGCCTCTCTGATCAGCTGTTTCAGAAAGCAGTGGTGCTCACAGTAGCGCTGTGGCCTTCTCACAGCTTCTCCTAGGCCAACAATGACACATTGATTGGTCACGTGGCCTTTGAGCAGCTCAGACCCCTTCAAGTTAATTGGGGACGAGAGATATACCAAGTGTGGCCACTATCAAATGTACGGCGCTGTGCTTGGTAAACTATGAGAAGGCAGCGGTGCTCACAGGAGCGCCGATGCCGCCTGAAACAGCTGACTGGCGGGGGTCCTGGGTGTCTCGAAGATGGGTCATCAGTTATAAAATCCTGGAAAATCCTTTAACTGCAGTTGTGCAGAAGCGTGAATGGAGCAGTAGTTGAGCGCTTGCATTGCTGCTCCATTCAATGTATGCTCATTTGCATCTGAAGAAGGGCCTGTGTCCCTGAAACACGTTATGTTTTTGGAAACAAAGCAAGTTTTATCTCCTACTGGATAAGCGCTGGAGTCTCTGAGGTCCACCGGGAGTTATCTATTGACTGGACTGAGAGACACAGTAACGTTCAGCACTGAGGAGGAATTGGGGCTCAGGACCCTATTTTAGTGCATGGTTGGGGTCCCCGATATCAGATATTTATCACTTATCCTTTCAACAGGTGATGAAGGCCATTTATGGGGAAAACTATTTAAACACTTCAGTACCAGAGAGTTTATGTGGCCATACGGGCTTGTTTTTTGTGCAATTTGTTGTATTTCTCTATGTCATTTTGGGTTACATACAGCTTATTGATTCTTTCTTGTGGAGCATAGCAAAAAAAAAAAAAAAAATCTACCACTGTTTGTGTTTTTTTTTTTTTAATGTACGTCTATCACAGAACGGCATAAACAATGTGTTACCTTTATTCTGTGGGTCGGTCCAATTTAGGCGATACCAAATATGTATAAGTCTTCTGTTTTGGGCTCGTTTCACACTTGCGTGAAACGGATCTGGCAGGCTGTTCTGGATGAGAGCAGCCTGCTGGATCCATCCTTGCTGGGCGCAGCTGGCATCGCGTCCAGCCCTATTCACTATAATGGGGCCCGGCAGAGATCCAGATGCAACTTGGCAAATATGCAGAGGAGCGGCTGGACAAATACACTGCACACAGCAGTTTTCTTCCAGCCACTCCTTGACATATTTGCTGGGTTGCGGCTGGATCTCCATCGGTCCCCATTATAGTAGTGACGTCAGAATGCCGGGAGCGCACGGCTGCCCCCGGCAAGGATGTATCCAACAGGCTGTTCCTGGCCGGAATAGCCTGCCAGATCTGTTTCACACAAGTGTTAAACAAGTCTTACACTTCTGTGGCCTTAATTTTTGAGGGAGTGTCATTTTTTTTAAATAACTTTTTTTTAAATAATATCATGTAGAGAAAGTTAATACAAGGCACCTACTAATGTACTGTGATTGTCCATATTGCTTCCTTTGCTGGCTGTATGCATTTTTTCATCACTATACACACTGCTCGTTTCCATGGTTACGACCACCCTGCAGTATATTAGCGGTGGCCGTGCTTGCACACAATCGGGAAAAGCACCGCCCTATGCGCACTCCCAACCATCAGAGATTATAATTATATTCAACTTTGTGTGTTTCAAGGCCTTCCATTTACATATTCCTGGGAGTTAAAATCCTGCCTTTTCCTATAGTATGCAAGCACAACCACCACTGATGGATTGCAGGGTGGCCGTAACCATGGAAACAAGCAGCGTGATGGAAATATGAATCCTGCCAGCAAAGGAGGAAATATGGACAATCACAATACATTAGTAAGTGTCTTGGTCTACATAAATGCCATTTGCTGAAGTGAGACAACTTCTTTTAAGTGAAGGTGAAATACAGTCCAAATGATCTGATATGTCATAGATACATGTGTGAAAATCACGTTGATGGAGGTTGTGACAGAAGTAGTTAACAGCTACTGTTGATTTGATGTGAAAATACTCTACAGTTATCACTGACTGAAAATTAACACAATGGGGCAACTTTATGAAAACCGTCTAAAAGAAGGCGTATTTGTTGTACAAATCTACCAATCACAGCACAGTTTTCATTTTCTTAGAAACAAATACACAATGAAAACTGAACTGTGATTGGTTGCTATGGGTAACAAAGACAGTTTTACTATTAAGACAGAATGAGACCGATTCTTTGGACCCTGTGTCTCTTCTTGAAGGAAATGTGTCACCAAAAATGTTATCTCCCAATTAAAACCAGATCGCAAAACACAGCTTTTTTTCTAAATCCGTTTTTATTTTCTGATTACAGATTTTTTACTTTATTTCCTGAACATTATTATGGGGCGGCCATCTTGCCTGAGCTCTTCTTAACAACATTTACAAAGCATTAATAAAATTGCTTTACGGAAGCCACATAGGCCATAGACACAATGGACAGGAGGGGACCTCATTGAAGTCTATGGGAGAGATATCTAGGCACGTTCTGTGACCTGTGCAGACGTCATTATACAAGGAAAGAATATTTAAACTCTGACAATCACCTATTGTGAATGGTGGATCCTATCTTATCTCTACATAAAGGTGATATCATTATAGGACGGATTAGAATTACAGATAAGCAGGTAACAATTTATTAGAGATAGTGAAATATAAACAGGGACATGGAAAATTAAAAATATCAAAAAAATCTTTAAAATTTTGATAAAAACCACTTGATTTAAACAATAGGTCATTTTCTAATAACACATTCCTTTAAGCATTTAAAGGGGTTGTGCAATGGCATAATACTAATGACCTATCCTCACAAATGATCAAATAAAAGATCAGTGGGGGTCCGACTCCCGGCACCCCCTGCCAATAAGTTTTTAAAGCTGCTATGGCACTCGTGGAAATGCCGTGTCCTCTTTACCCGCACAGCATCTAGCTTGTTGCGGCCGGTGTAGTGTAATCACCACTGCTAATCCCATTCTCTAATTTCTAGAGGATTCAGTTAAATCTTGATGGACCGCACTTAAATGGGGTTCAGAGGAGTCCCAGTACATTTGACAGCAAGAAGGACACTTCTTGCGAACTGACCCCATTAACGCTAGTATGAAAAGGGTCTTAGATGCTAGATTTGGTTCAGGTCTCTGAGCTGTAGCAGTTGGCAGCTTTGATTTATTATATTATGTATATATCTCAGCAAGATGACGTCACAGCGACTTAAAAATGTTATAAGAAATAACACCCAATAATTATGGAAGGGGGAAGAGGTAAAGCAAGCCGAGTAATTCATACTGCTGAGATAAAACAGTGGAATCCATGATTTCCGCGTGCATATACGAGCAAAATAATTGCATCCATCAGGGGTGGGGTGGCTTGTGGGGGCTGAGAAGAAACGATCTGACCTGTTATTTTTTCCCACTAACAATCACCATTATCCCAATCACTGCAGCGTGTAAATGGTGATCACAGTGAAGGACTCATTATGGGGAATAGCAAGGATGCATTTCACTATAATAGGGATGTTTTTTTTTCTCCCCCTAAACAGAACTGAAAGCTTTATTTAAGAAATTGGTTGTGATTTTTTTTTCTTCTTCTGTTATTTGCCGTTTCTAGATATTTCAGTACTAAACCGGCTCTGATAACAAATGGCATGAATCAATACCTGTTACAGGAGTACTCTGCTCATTGAGAATGTCACAAGCCTCGCACGCTCCGATGCAAATGTGGAGAAAGAGCCTCACGTTGCGATGTGTATAATTACGGCAGAGATACAGCGCAGGCAGCAAACCTTCTCCGCCAAGCAAGTGTAACAGTGAAAATAACAAAACAATTGTATACCTATAAGAGCCGGCGGCGCTCCCCTCCCACATCGCTGTGTGCATCTTGTGTTATTTCTGTGTTTATGTCAGATCTCGCCCCCTCCTCCCTCCCTCTGTCACGGCCTTTGGATGGTGGATGGCTGATCTGAGAAATGTATTTGGATTGCTGTCCCAAATCTGCAGCCGCTCTCCCCGTGTCTGTCTTATTGATTTCACTCCATACGACACGGCTTGTCGCTATGAATTTACATGTCATTCCCAGCCGCAAGCACTGCCAGGAAGGTTTGCTCCTCTCTGCCGCCCTCCAACAAACACACAAATATGTCCGTGCATGTATGGCTGCGGCTGTGAACTGCTGCACGGTAATAACGGTCATTACAAGACAATATAGGGAAGTGTGGAATATTTCAGAGGGGAATTTGGCTCGGCTGTCATATTCAATCTAGGGCGACGGGTCTTAGAACTCGTTTCCCAGGTCCTTCCGCTCCACCTTACGAAAGGAGACGCATCTGACTGGCACAGAACTGGTTAACACAGATGGATTCCACGCTCGTTCTGCTGTGGCCATGCTATGTGTCACCTGTTTGGCTGTTTCCCTCGGCTGACTGTAAGTGGCCGCAGGTGGCACAAGGAAGTTGATTGCGTGTGACAGGGCTTGGGCTCCAGCTGCCTACACTGAGCATCATTTGTGGGTAGAGCGCTGGCCGCTGGCTTCACCGGCACAAAGCAGAATAGGTGACCATGAAAGGGAGAGAAGTGTGTGCAATGTGGCAGTCAGGGCCCTGTGGACTTGAAATAATTGGAAAACAGACAGAGAAAACAAGAGGTTTCTTTGCTTACACTGATGCCCTGCGGACTGTACATCTGATTCGCTGACAGAGTCTCACTGTATCCGCCTGTCTGACTGATAACATGGCGAAGGGTATCCACCTGGAAGACAGACAATACTAATGGTGAAGAGAGGGTGCCATGACACGAGCAGGACAAACACACAACAAAAGAAAAATATAGAGTAGACATGGAAAAAAGTAGGGACACCAAAAAGGACAGGTGTGAAAAATATGAAACGAGAAAGGAGAGAGATCCAGCCACTGAGATAAAGGGGAATAAAGATACAGAAATAAGAAAAAGTAAAATCAGTACAGGACTGTTAAAATTATACAGGGCTAGAAAACAATTTAATGTATATGCTGAAACAAAGGAACAGAATATAACAAAGGGATAACCTAATATTTTCATTCATCCTCTAGAAGAAGCCAACAGCAGCGACCAATCTGCCAGACCCTCTCAACTGGGCAATGTATACAGCCATAATGGTGGCTTCCCTATGGCAGGCAGTCTGTAGCTCTCCGCAGGAGATTGGAGATTTTGTATATTTGTCATTTTTGTTTTGTTGGACGGTCAATAACAATGTTATCCATGAGGCAACCTCGTAAGAAACCAAAATGTAGTCTGCAGTCCCCAAGAGAAATCACGAGTAACCTTCAAACTCAACGAGCCCACCATACATTCTTGAAGGATTCTCAATCCAGTTTAGTTTTCCACCAGGATATTTTTGGATTCAAGGTCTTAGGTGGTATACTAAAATCTTCATAAGTTGCCCATCGGTTGGCGTTCTGCTGTGGTATGCCGTGTTTTGACGGGTTGATAGCACTCCATGTTGCGTTATACCTCTTGTCAAATCTGATAGAATTTGCGATAGCCTCAGATACAAATGTGAAATGAGCCTAAAGGTGCCCATATAGGTCTGAACAGCTATCTGTTGAATGTACAGCTGACTGCTACTTCTCTTGGGTCCCCGGGGATCCAATATGCCAGATCCTTCATTATCTTGGCATCATCTTTTGTGGGACAGGCCCTCCCATACACATATAGTCACCCAGTAACACACAAATTGGTGGGTTTGGCTAACTTTCTCTTATGTGTATGAAAGCAATGGATTTATTTTATTTCAACCACATCTGAACCTGGGTTAGTCATTTATCTGTCCCCTGAATTCTGAGTTGATTTCCTGAAGGCCCATACATTTCTTTAATGCGGTCCAGAAACATAGGCAGGAAACAGTCTCTAACGTTTTGGCTGCCGACGTAAACCACTATTCTCTAAAAATACACCAACACTAGGTTCAAGTCATAAGAATCATTCTCATCAGTCTTTGGGAATGTGACACCATCATTATTTACCATCACCTTTATATATGAATGGATTCGTAAACTTTTCTAAAAGCCTTAGACAGAATCTTCCAACCACTAACGCATCAACAGCTACCTCCACAAATGATTATGTCACCAATGCCTTTTCCAAATCATCTGAAGGTCCCTACCTGTGACTGTACGTTGGCTCCAACCTGGGCACCTTGGTAAGAATCTCCATTGAGAGACTGCACGCTCATGAACAAATCTCCAGAGTTTGACATGTTAAAAGAACTGGAAGAACCTGGAAAGGAAAGAGTGAGGCACCTGAATCAAAGAAAGAAGGAAGCTCAAACCCCGGAGAGGAGGTCTGACATGCATAGTTACATGGTGAGACAGGTAGATGAAGGTGGCTGAACAGTGTTAGTACAAGAGATTAAATATTGTATAATAAAAAAGGGAATTAAAATGAGAGAAAAGAAATCGGCAAGCACAGGAAAGAGAAAGAAACAAGTAAG
This sequence comes from Rhinella marina, assembly GCA_900303285.1. Taxonomy (NCBI): domain Eukaryota; kingdom Metazoa; phylum Chordata; class Amphibia; order Anura; family Bufonidae; genus Rhinella; species Rhinella marina. The sequence goes on along the minus strand of ONZH01025495.1, from coordinate 53,460 downwards.
GAGCGTCCATGTTTAGTACGAGGAGGATATGTTGTTATTCGTGTGATCTGAGCTAGGTTAGTAGGATGGATTTGTTCACTGAATATGCACCATATGGAGGTAACCAGGTCTGATTTTCCATGTGCCAGAATTAGAAACGCCAACATGGTGTACTGCACAGTTACATGTCAAAAAGACTGATTTGAAGGACCAAGAAGTCATCATTAGAATTTTATACTTGTATTCATTGACTACATTCTGATACTTTGTACACAGTTAGTAACCCCAAAAAAAGACCAAGAAGATGTAAAGGCTACAACGCAACAAAACCGCTGAAAGTTAAGCAAAGAGTATGGCCAAGGTTATAGGTATGTATATACTATCAATTACTACCATAGCAATAAGTGGTCATTAAATGGAAAAACATCCACTAACATATTAAAGGTCTAATACTGTACTCAAATTCATATAAAAGCCATGATAAAATACAAGCTCAGTGTCAATTGCTCCGGATGTCAGTGCCCTTATACACTGCTAAAAAGAGCAAAATCCTGTTGTACGTGACCATTAATCAAACCCTTAAAATGCCCAAGTGATAAAGATGATTTACTTAAAAACACGTCAAAGCAGAAATGTTCTAGCAAAATAAATTCAGCAAATATGCATATAAAACAATCAAGGGGAATAATTCTAGCAGACAGAAATCCGGTGGCCAATGCTCATACTTTACTAAGCAAGCGAGAACACCCGGGAAGCCCACCTGGTGCTATGCCACCTGAACACAATGTCACCTCTTTTGCCTTGCATGTCAAAAACATAGTATATACAAGTACAGATGGCAAACATGAGCAACACTCAATATAATAGTAATCCTGTGAAGAGTCTCTACATTTCTGATGGGCAGACCCATTTACATTATGCTTACAACAGGGTATGTAGGGTAAGTATATCAGTACGTGGTGTGTAATATGTTGTCTTATAAACAGACATTTAAAACTTAATATAATTGTAGGGTTTATGTCATGGGACTGAGCTGCAATACCACACAGAACCTGTGGAAAAAGTGGCAATGTTTTAGAAAGTAGCAGCAATATTTTTCTACTCCTACACAACCCCCTTTAAATGCTTACTAAAGACTCAAGCCTTGTATAGAGGTATGCTGTGGAAATACTACCATTCCTCTCTTCTGTGCTATACACTGCAATACGTTTTGATTACAGGGCCTCAAGACCAATCTATCATGAATGGACAGTGTCTGTGTACCTGGCCTGGTAAAAATTCAAGCCTGTATTACACTGCCCGATTGTTCAGCAGATAACTGCTAATGAGTCTTCGCATGAATGCTGTTAGCGATCATCTGGCAGTGTAATACTGACCATGATTGCCCGATGAACGAGCAAACGTTTAATCATCTGGCAATCCAAATCTTTTTACATGTTAAAAAAATTATCGTTTTGGTTTGCCGGCGGCAGATTGTTATTAGACACCATGATCTGCCACTGGCAAACCACTATACAGCGTGGGGACGAGCGAAGGCTACGGAGGAGATCGCTGCATGTAGTAGCAATGGTCTCCCCCACTAGCGAGCAGGTGACAATCGTCTGCATCGGGCTGTGTAATACAGCCTTCACATGTGGCAGGGAAATAAAATGTAGAAGATCAAAAAAGCAACAACTATTGGATTTCTGAATGTGTTCTTCAGCTTCATATACACCTTAATGTCATTTCTAATAACGGTTAGTAATGTACTACGTGGTGGTAGAAGTGGAAGAACCAGGATCAGGCTGCAGCACAAGGCAGAGAGGAAATTTTTACTTTCTGAGTGTCCATTCACACGTCCTGATAATGTGTCCGCATCCATTCCGTAATTTTGCGGAACGGGTGCGGACCCATTCATTTTCAACTGGGCCGCAAAAGATTTTGTGCCGTCCGCATCCGCACTTCCGGTCTGCGGCCCCGCAAAAAAATAGAACATGTCCTATTCTTGTCCACATCCAAGAAAAGGCATTTCTATTATAGAGCCGGCCATGTGCGGTCCACAAAATGCGGAACGCACATGGCCGGTGTCCGTGTTTTGTGGACCCGCAATGACATACGGACGTGTGAATGAAGCCTTAGAGGAATTTAACATAATATTTTTAAACCTCTCCCTAGTGCCAAAATTCTAGTAGTTTTCAATTCCAGTAGACAGCCCCATTTTTATTAGGAGTCACCAATTTCTTGCATTATTTCCCCATTTCCAACTAAGTCTGAGAAATGTATAAAGAAGTCTTCTCACTGTGTCCCCTGCTTTTATGCATTATATCCCACATATAAAGTAGGCAGATCAATGCCATAATTATAGTCTCTCAAAGAACATGATCGTGTATGTAGACTCAGATTTGTTTTATTTCTAAGGATAGAAGCCGCCACTAATAAGTATCCTCCTAATACCAAGGCTGAAGCATGGACCAAGACAAATGGATGAAAAGATCAAACTGAGAACGAGCAGCTAAAATAAAAAAATAATAAAAAAAAATGAGAACACCACCAATAATTGATTCCACAAAACAACCACAATACTATAGCCAAAGTCACGTGCACGCCTCCGGAGGACCATGCGTACTAACCGAGGTTCTGTGGTGACAGGAACTGCATTTTGTTTTGTGGTGCCACTGCCCCGCGTTCCGTCTGTTTGCTTCCTGAATGAAACACAACACAAAACCAGCAATTTCAAGGATATCAGCCCTTAGCTTGTCATTGGCATAGAGAGAAGCATTTAACTGCAGGGTTAGCAAGCAATGTGTGCAGCTGGAGACTGGCTGACCAAATGGCTTTCTGTGAACCTTCCGTGATCTTCAGTCAGTGTAAATTAGGAGAGATACGGATGAGACATGTTCATCCTATCCTCCTTCTCTATCAGCAGACCTAGGGTTACTTCATAGCTTAGCAGAAGGTCAGCAAGAGCTGTATGTACAAAAGCTGTATTTTCAAAATGTAAAAGTATGGCATGTATTTAAGTAAAAGAATTGGAATTTCTTTTTTAAAGGTTTTTTTTTTTTCGGGCATAGAAAATTGTAAATTACATTATCAAATAAAAGCTTATAAATTCCTAATATACTTCTTTGCTGCCGGATGTTAAACTTCTATTGCCATGACCTCTCAGCCTCCCTTCTGTGATGGCATCCCACAGCCCAAGTCTACAGGTGGCTACACACACATCGGCTGAACAAACCAATTTCAGAGGGATGGGTCAATCACCTAATATATATCGGCCTCTTCACTCTCCCTGAGATGGCAGATGCCAGGTGAAAGTAGTATCAGGCAGTTCCCTTTCAACATGCACAATCTTTTTATTCTCGAGGTAGATAAGCCACCAACCAATGCACATGTAACTCAAAAATCAACTATATTATGTAAGAAATCTGTTGGCTTTTAGGCTTACCAGACTTTTATGAACAGTAAATTTAATCATTGCATATGTCATATGAAAAAACTGTGCATTACCAAAAAATAAACAAAAACAGAAAACAATAGCTAAAATGTCCTATTAAATAGTGTGAAAGACCAGAATCCCGCCAGTCTATAAAGCAGGATTTGTACTGCGGCATAAAGAACTTTCTAGATTATAGTATCAGAGTACACTGCTCACACACAGAAACAGCAGCCACCAGACCAGAGGCATGACCTACAACTACTGAAATTAGCATTAGGGCTTATGCACATGAAGCGTGGACCTGGTGGTGCAGACCACAAGGCCGCCGTTTTCGGAGGTGGACCCATTTCACTTGAATGGGTCTGTGATCCGCAACATTCAGTCCGCACCGCAAAAAAAAAAAAAAAAAAAGATCATGTTCTATTTTTTTGAAGTGCGGAGGCACAGCCCAAAATTCTATGGAAGTGCTCCGTAGTGCTTCTGCTCCATGCCTCTGCTCCGTATCTTGTGGACCCATTCAAGTCTGCACATGGCTGGTGCCCCCACATTCGTGTGCATGAGCCCTTAAGGAACAACTCGAGATTAGCGGTACCTGGCTAAATTTCTTGTGAATGCATGCTATGGACTAGAATACAGAGCGGAAACTGTAATATTAAAAGTAACTGGACTTTTCTTCAAAGCTCACATCTTCAAGATTCTTATTTCTTTTTGTTCTTCAGACGGGTCTCTCATCTTAAATCTCCAGGTGGCAAACTTCACTTTGGAAAGTTTCATATTAATAAATGATTTTGACTCATTGGTGGATACATATGACAGGTAAAAGGAATCATTCTTTCAACTCTTATTGTTGGGAAACTCTACAAGATCTTTATTCTACCAGCTTTCATCACTGGGGTTCTCAAAAAATTTTCTTCAAAAACATTTCTCATGTCAAAGAACTTGTGATCTAGAAAAATGAAAGGCATACAAAGAATGGTCGCAACTAACCTGTCCCTTCTCTGAAATGTCTTTCTCCAGCTCCTTTTTCCAAAGCTTGATTTGCTTTCCTTGTAGCTCAACTGCTCTAGTTTCTAAAGGTTTGGGCCTTTATTCTTTCAGTCATTAAAGCGCTAAAATAATCTAATGATTGGCCCCTGTAGAGCTCAATAACTGATACTAAAAGCAGGCCATACACATACTTTTGTTGGCTGAATCAGACAAGAACGGTAGGTTTGGCCAACACACTATGGCTACTTTCACATCTGCGTTTTTGCTGGATTCATCATGGATCAGCAAAAACCGCTTCCAGCTGCATCCGTTATGGAGATCACATTTGGATTTTATTCTTTACTGGCCACCAAACACATGCTATTTTTTTTGGTTTTGGAGAGATTTAGTGAGCAACATATATCAAGGTATCATGCCACTGTCCATCTAGTGCACTATAAGCATTGGAGCACCTACACATTACACCTATGTTTTATGACATACCATTCTAAATCCATAGGCACCCAATAAGGAGTTGGTCCCCCTTTTGAAGCTAAAACAGATTACACTCTTCTGGGAAGGCTTTCAACAAGATTTTGGAGTGTGTCTGTGGGAATGTTTGACCTCACAAATGCTCTTTTGGATGAATGGGCAAACACTGAATGTGGATAAGGCTACTTTCACATTAGCGTTTTAAAATCCTGGTATTGAGTTCCGTCATAGGGGCTCAATACCGGAATAAAACGCTTCAATTTTGTCCCCATTCATTGTCAATGGGGACAAAACTGAACTGAAGACTACGGAATGCTCCCGAAAGCATTCCGTTCCGTCTTCAGACGGGAGAACAAACCGCAGCATGCTGTGGTTTGCTCTCCGGTCCAGGCATCCGCACCAAGACGGATCCGGAATGACCCCCAATGCAAGTCAATGGGGGTGGATCCGTCTGGTGTGACCACAATGGTAACCGGATCCGCCCTCCATTGACTTTCAATGGAGTTCATGACGGATCCGGCTACACATACACACATACAGACATAGACATAAACATACACAGACATATACACATACAAATACACATACATACTTACATGCACCCCGGCAGGTCTTCAGACGTCGGAGGGACAGGACGGCGCGCACAGGTGACGATTCCACCAGGCGCCCAGCAGAGGGCGCTGTGGGGAATCGTCACCTGTGTGAGCCGTCCTGCTTCTCCGTCGCTCTGAAGACCTGCCGGGAGCATGTAAGTATGTATGTGTATTTGTCTGTGTATATGTGTGTGTGTGTGTCTGTGTGTGTGTGTATGTATGTACTGTGTGACATGTGTGGGGCCGGAGCGCGGTTCCGGCTCCACACATGTCACTGCGGCAGTCCTGATCCGGCAGCGCCCTTCACCTGCCGGATCAGGCCTGCCGCTAGTGTAAAAGTAGCCTAAGAGAGCCTGGCTCACAATCTTTCTAGTTCATCTCCAAGGTGTTCGATGGGGTTGAGGTCAGGTCTCTGTGGGCCATTGAAGTTCTTTCACACCAAATTCAACTAATCAGGTCTTTGTTCAAAGTTGGGAGCATGCAAGTGTCCAAAATGTTTTTGTATGCTGAACCATTAAGATTCCCTTCACTGGAACTAAGGGGCAATCGCCTGAAAAACAATCGCATAGCATTATCCCTCCTCCATAAAACTTTCTCCTGGCATTCACCAAACCCAGACTTGTCCATCAACCGCCAGAGAAATGAGATAAGCCTCTCCACAGAACATGTTCCTGGTGCTCCAGAGTCCAGTGGCGATGAACATAACACCACTCCAAACTGCTGCCAGATGGTCATGGATACACATGACATGAAGCTCCCGGCATACAGTCCGGATGTTTATGCCAGAGGAGGTTTGGAACTCTGCAGCTATTGACCCAGCCAAGCGTTGGCGACTTTAATACACTAAGCATCTTAGCACTCAGCGACCCTGCTCTGTAACTTTATGTGGCATGCACAGAGTTGCTGCAATTCCTAAATGCTTCCATTTTGCAATAATACCACTAACCGTTGATGGTGGAATATCTAGGAGGAAGAAATTTCAAGAACTGGATTATTGCAACCGTGACATTCTATAAGAATATCACACTCGAATTCAGTGAGCTCTTTAGAATGACCCATTCTTTCACAAATGTTTTTAGGCTACTTTCACACTGGCGTTTTTAAATTCCGGTATTGAGTTCCGTCAAAGGGGCTCAATACCGGAAAAAAACGCTTCAGTTTTGTCCCCATTCATTGTCAATGGGGACAAAACTGAACTGAAGACAACGGAATGCTCCTGAAAGCATTCCGTTCCGTCTTCAGACCGGAGAACAAACCGCAGCATGCTGCGGTTTGCTCTCCGGTCCAGGCATCCGCACCAAGACGGATCCGGAATGACCCCCAATGAAGTCAATGGGGACGGATCCGTTTGGTGTGGACACACCAGTAATCCGGATCTGTCCTCCATTGATTTCCAATGGGGGGTCATTCCGGATCCGGCATACATACACACAGACTACATACAAACAAACATACAGACATACATACAAACATACAGACATACATACATACTCACATACTCCCGGGACGCCCGCAGAACGTCTTCACAGCGCCTCCTGCACGCTGCGATGACGTTTCCCCACTGCGCCCAGCAGAGGGCGCTGTGGGGAATCGTCATCACTGCGCGCAGGAGGCGCGTGAAGACGTTCTGCCGGCGTCCCGGAGTATGTGAGTATGTATGTATGTCTGTATGTATGTCTGTATGTTTGTTTGTATGTAGTCTGTGTGTTGTTTTAATGTGTGTCATGTGTGGGGCCGGAGCGCTGCTCCGGCTCCACACATGTATAGCGTTAGCACGGATCCGTCGGCACCCTTTAGGTGCCGGATCCGTGCTAACGCTAGTGTGAAAGTAGCCTTAAAGGGAACTTGTCACCTCTACTATACCGCCCTCCCTGAGGGAAGCATAGTATAGTGTCAGACCCACTGATTTCAGCTGGCTGTCACTTCTGCGCAAACATTCAGTACTTTTACAGTACTAACAGGCCAAAGCTTAAGTCCGATGAGACTCGCTGGCCCCGTCCCCCCACGTTCCTGACCATGACTGGCAGGTTTCTTTCCAGTTATGCAGGTCATGGTCAGGAGGCGCTGGACGGTGGGGCCAGAGAGTAGCATCAAACTCATTTCCCTCGCAACGCTTGAGCGCTGCATGGTTCGGCCTGTCAGTACTGAATGCTAGGCCAGAAGTGACAGCTAGTTGAAATCAGCGGGTCTGTCACTATACTATGCTGTTCTGATAGAGACACATATCTTTAAAGGCAGACTGCATGGCTAGACAAGTATAGAAATGGGGCCGAATGAAACATCTGAAGTGAACGTTTACAAGGCGTGTCCCAATACTTTTGTCCATATTGTGTATGAGCTTTTATGTGTTTTTATCTTGTATGTTTTCTGTGTGCGCTTTACTACTCTTTCAGCATTTTGTATATACACAGTATTTATTTCTTACACTGTTCAGTCTTAGCTTGCAATGCAGTCATCTCACTATCTGATTTTTTTTTTGTACTTATATAGTGGCATTGTCTTCCATGGTAAATGTTGTGTAAATGGGTGAAAAACTTATTAGTGTTAAGAATATACACAAGAACAAAACAGAAACCAGATACACAAGGACTGAGGTCTGGATTATGAATATATGAAAATAATATTACCCTGCTATACACTGACCAGGTAGATGCCGAAGTTGTGATCAGCTGCGGAATGGGCCAGTCATCAAGGGTACAGGCACACGGCAGTGGCACGTTTTGCGGTCCGCAAATTGCGTATCTGCAAAACATGGATGACGCCTGTGTGCATTCTGCACTTTGCGGAACGGGCTGCCCATTACAGAAATGCCTATTCTTTGCGGGTCCACGGAATGGAGCAACAGATGCCGTGTTGTGCTGTCCACATCTTTTGCGGCCCCATTGAAGCAGCATTTGTGGACCCAAACAACGGTTGTGTGCTTGTACCCTAAAACAAATGATCAACCACGTAATATGTGAAGGGACAGCTCTCTGTTCTGGCTCTTTACATGCACACCTTAATAGTCTTTATAGGACAACCCTTTAATGAGTGCCTGTCAGATCTTACTTGTTTAATAAGTACATGGATTCCTACTGAAATAACTATTCTAGATCTTTTCTTAGATCCTCATTCAGCATATTCATGAATAAATTGGCAACTGGGTGTTTCCATTTCTAATCCCAAAGAAGTGTGTCCCTTCACATCCTGGCACCGTGAGATCTGTGCACTTTGAGACACGACCCCTTAATAAGAGCAACGAAAACTCCCACTTGGTCCGTTTATTCAGAAATCTTTAGGAGGATTAAAGAGGACCTTTCACCGCTCCTGACATGCCTGTTTTAATAGCTTCATGCATTCCCCATGTAATAACAATTCTGGAACATCTATTCTTATGTCTGTATGTTGTGCCATTCCTTTATTATTTGCACTAGAAGTTATGAATGAATTGCAGTAAAGGAACAGAGGGGAGGTGACCAGTTGGGGGTGTGTCCCTGCACAGACTGACTCTATCCAATCAGTGCTGCCATGTTCAGACTGTGCAGGTACACACCCCCAACTGGTCACCTCCCCTCTGTTCCCTTACTGAAGACAAATAGCAATTCATTCATAACTTCTAGTGCAAATAATAAAGGAATGGCACAACATACAGACATAAGAATAGATGTTCCAGAATTGTTATTACATGGGGAATGCATGAAGCTATTAAAACAGGCATGTCAGGAGTGGTGAAAGGCCCTCTTTAAGGCTACCTGCACACAGATACGGGCTGTCTTGCAGAAATTCCATATGAATTTCCATGTGTGTTGCCACACCAAATCCAAATAAAAAACCATATGTGTTGCATGTGTTTTTTGGTGCAGATTTGCCATTTTTCTTACCCTTGCACTGAAAAAGGTGAAATCTGTACAACGAACTGACATGCTGTGGATTTCAATATCTGCAAAGTGCACAGGTAGCCTAATAGAGTAAGTGTCCAAAGTATAGATCTAAGAAAATATGCTCCAAATTTGTTATATTATGTGGAACACAATTATTTGCTAAAGCAGACCTCAAGATGGATGACAGGTCCTCTTTAAAGACCTAAAATGGCCAATGAAATGGGCCTATCAGATGCTCTTAATTTACCCCAGCCATCTCCTTTGTTCTCTTGCTGCATATAGTACGGTGGTCAGTCCCCTGTCCCTAAAGGGGTTAACCACTAAAAATTTTTATCACCTATCCACAAATTAGGTGATAATTACTGGGGGCCTGACAACTGAAACCTACTGCATTCCCAAAAATGGAGCGTTCCTTCTGAGAAGAGAGTATTGTACCGTTCCATTCTCCTCTATGGGACTGCCGTACTTTGTCCATTCTCAGGATCGTCATCAGACCAACGTTCATCACCTAACTTGTGGACAGGTGATACTTTTTGTGGAATAACTTGTGTCACAACTTCTGTCAAAGGTACAACATCTGAGTGGTCCGTCCTCAGGACATCAATTCCCTCTACTCCGGCAATGTCTCATACCAACCTCCCAATGACAAGGCAATGCTTCTGGTGCAGGCTGGCTTATGTGAAGCTGAAATGTGTATTTAAATACGTACCTCCTGTTTCTTTTATTTGCCTATGTTCCTAATTACAATGTAAGCACGTTCAGAGAAGGGAATTCCACTTTATGTTTATTAAAGTACCATATACCTGTCATCCAGCTAACAAACAGAACTGCATATTGCAAACAGCATATGTTAATTCTTTGGAAAGAGATGAAGGCATGAAATGTGCCAGTAACGTTAAATACCGCCCAACTGCTCGCAGAGAGAATCGGAGACAGCCTGCAAGTATGCCGAGAGTAAGAGACTGGGAAGTGGACTGAAACTGCATATAGAGGGCGAGGAAAAAATATACGCCCCCTTCAGGCTTATATCAAGGATACGGATGCAATTATTGCTACTTTGGCTGTTTATAACTTTATTCAGTAAAAGGTTTTCCCATTGGATAGGTGAGGGTTTGAACACGGACACCTCAAGGAGTCATAACCCTTTTCCACTATTCTCTATAATTAGGCCACAAGTAGATTAATGGAGCACAGATTCACTTGACACAATGAGTTACAGTCTCTGGGAAATACAGAAACAACCAAGTGGTTTTCATATCTTCATCTGGTTTCAATATCCCCCATAGACATGTATACAGCACACACTTGTGGCCTCCACTTCATTCTTCTCCTCCCAGACTGATTATGGAGACTACCGAGAACATAAAAGGCATAGGACAGGTCTAGACATCAGTTCTTAGTTAGTGCATCACCTAGACTGTGGCCTGAAATGCCTCAGCTGCCAATACCTTATGTGTATATAATAAAGACTTGTGGATGTTCAAGTCGATAGGACTTCAGAGAACATAGCTGTATAAAATTTTACACTGACCGTATCACTTTACAGTCTAACAAGCAATAAGACAAAAATATTCTACAAGTTTAATTAATGATCACAAAGGGAATAATCAAAGGCAAATTCTCGTGACACCTTTGATTACGCTATGTAAAAATGACAAAATTAATGATTTTATCAAACCCATAACCTCTATTGTGTTAACGTGCAGAGGCATAAAGTGCACAAATATAATCTTGTATGCACGGACTGGAACACGGTCCCTAATTTTATTAATTGCATCTCCAAGCCTAATTTTGCCTTTGTGTTATGATCCATTTTATTGCACGCTGTCATTTTACAGTTTCCCCCTACTCAGAAGCTCTGTCCCAGTCCTCCATTCCTCTTCGTCTATCATTCTTAACCTCTATCCCTGTTACACTCAATTCCCCATTGCTTCATCCTTAATCTCTTTTCTGGAGATTTGCCAACTATCCCTGAATCAATTCCTGGAGATTTCATTAGCCAAATGACTTAATGATGACATCAACAAGTGATCAACTACAGAGATCTAATTATTGCGCAGCCCATGGCAATAAATTATACAGATCATTCCGATGGAGTTTGTGGCAAAACAATGCAGATCATTTTACTGAAGGATTTGGTAAGACCGCCCTTCATGCTTGGTTCTTTTAAATTCAATTAGGTGATATTACAAAATTAAAGCTCTGTGCTGGAGGAATAAGCTTACAGTCGGAAATCGTGGTCATCAAATCACAACATGCCCACAATGAGATCTGATGCAGCCCATAGATATATTATGGTTGACCTGTCTGTCTTTCTGCAAGCTCTGCTTCCCTCCGCCTTAGGGTGGACACAGAATAAAGATTAGCTAGCCCAACTGCAGGCAGAGCAGAGTACGCCCTCCTTTTCCGAAACCTTTGTTTGCATATGCAGTGAAAGGGAAGGCAAATAAAGGGGATGTCCGCCCAGTAAAAGCATATTTTAGTCGGACACAGGAAATGGACTGCTCAATCATTGTCCACAGCAGTGAGCAGCTTCAGTCTGTGATTAGCTAAAGGCCCCTTTACACAGGCCAATGACTGGGGCAATTATCAGGAATGAGAATTCCTAGGAACACCCCTTCCCGATAACTGCCTGGTGTAAAGGTGCTGGCAATCACCAGATGAACTAGCATACACTTGTTCATCGAGTGAAATATTGCTCATGTGGTCACCTAAAGGCTCTTTTACACAGAGCGACAGAGCAGCCAGTTATCAGGAACTATCCATTTGTTCCCGATAATTGCCTGCAAGTCAGAGAAGGTGAGAGCATCATTTACATGGTGCAATCACCTCTGCTGCATGGAATCGCTGCTGTGATCACTTGTCCTCATAGAGCATGGATATCCAACCTGTGGCCCTCGAGCTGTTGCAAAGCTACAACTCCCAGCATGCCCAGACAGCGTACAGCAGGGCATGGTGGGAGTTATAGTTTTAAAACAGCTGGAGGGCCGCATATTCATTGTTTCTGGGCAATAATATGATGTATCAGTGATTCATGGTGCAATTACCTCTTAGACTTTCAACCCTGTTATAGAATACATGCTGCCACCCTTTAGAGATGGCACATCATTGTTTAGTCAGCACGAACAGTGATCAGCTTCCCAAAAGCAATAATTCTCTATGGGGAGAAGAAGCGATCCCTCATCCCCATATAGTGGAGGTGATTGCTGCCTGTAAATGCAGCTCTCACCATCACTGACGAACAGGCAATTAATGGGAATGAATGGATCAGTACTGATAATTGCCCGCTGTGTCAGCCCTTCTACAAGAGCCTTATGTGTTCACATTTTCGGGTTGAGAAGGACCAGGAAGTAAAGCCACATGGAATCAGAACAGAGAATGCAGGAGATGGGTGAGGAAATTACGACTTCTTTTAATTTGGCCATTGTTTTGACCCTTTGAAAAATTCTGGATAAAGCCCATCTAAATATAAAACATCCAGAGGAAGGTCTCCTATATAGGGTAGTTTGTTACTGTCAAAGTGTTTATGTATCCAGGCCAACAAACAAAAAATTCTCTACAATACATAAACCAATTAAAAAAAATGAATTAAGAAGTTCAACCGGCAAATACATTACAGTTCAACAAACGTGAAGGCTGCAAAATGTGCGTAGGATCCTGATGGTCCTACAATATTTTGGAACAAATGCAATAATATGATGTATCAGTGATTCATGGTGCAATTACCTCTTAGACTTTCGACCCTGTTATATAATACATACTGCCACCCTTTAGAGACGGTAGACCAGCCATTTCATAGGGGCCACAATAAAGGAAGGCACAAGTTATTACGATCTTTCACGGTGTAAAAGAACTTGGTACACAAAATGGCAGCTGCTGAGGGCTATTTCAAGAGGCTTTAATAACTCAAATCCCAATATTACTGAGGTAATTATAGGTGTGAAAAAGACATTAGAGAATATGGTAATATCTGAAAACACAGACAGCGGGAAGCTAATCTAGAAAATAAGCAAGGGAAAGCAAAACAAAACGGGCAAAATAATACAGAGACGATATAGAGGAGTAAGAGAAGGGGCACGAACGAGACAGAAATTTAAGACCAGGACCACAATGGCATCAAGACCAGATGGGGAGAGAATAAAGTGAACAAAGACTATACAGTAAAGAAAGGCTGGAGGTAAAAGAGAAAACTAAAATGGCAACAAACAAACAGAAAAAAATATAAAAGAAAAAAAGAAATGAAAACAAAAAAACATAAACTAACCAGCAGAACTGGGAGTTGAGGGCGAATTGGCTTGACTTCCGTGAACTGACACATTGGTAGCAGTCACAGCTGTTTTGGCAGCATATATATTGGCTTCCTCTTGAAATTTACCTATGTTCTTCTTGTAGCGGATTCGCTTATTTCCAAACCAGTTTGATACCTGCGGTATGTGCAACAGAGACAGTGAAACAGTGCAACAGACAGTGATAAATCTGCACAGTTTAACCTGCAATAAAATATTAGCAACTAAAGCTTCTATGCTCCACTATTTAAAGGGTAACTAACCTTTTATCTAAAAGGGTTGTGCCATGAAAAATACAGTTTTCAAACCAGTGCCTGGATCTGAATACTTTTCTAATTGTATGTAATTAAAAAAGGATTACAGCTACTGAGTTATTCAATGGAATCTACCAGTGTTAGCAATTTTTCTGTCCTGCTCACTGAGATGGACGCACATGCTCAGTTCCGTCCTTCAATTGCCATCAGCTGCAGCAGACAGGACATGGCCCCTGAGCTGTCAGCTTCAAATAAACTTAGCAGAACAATTCGAGCAAATCGGGGCGCGGGGGGGGGGGGGGGGGTTCTTGGGGGGAAGTTAGTTGGATGGGTCTTTGGTTCCATTTGAGGTATAGGGCTGGTTCTAGGTTTGTTCGAAAAAAAAGGTTGGAATGTACTAGATTATGTATGGTTTTCATTTTTACATCAATTATGTGAAAAAAAAGAATAACCCCTTTAAGTTTATTTTTAAACTATTCTAAATGAGCCACTATTAAAAGGGATTATCTGAGACTATACAGCCGCCCGCTCCCTCCATGTGCCATGTGCCCCCATGTACAGGCAGTGGCACACATCCAGTCTCCTGCACTGATGTGTCATGCCAGGTCTTAGCAGAGAGGAGCGGGCACAGGCAGGAGCAGCGATGTGCTACGCAGAGTTCCGGTATGTGCCCGTTCCGCTAAAAGCTCAGCATAGCGCCTCGATGCAGAAGACCAGATGTATGCTCCTGCCTGGACATCGCTAACTGCGTCTCCACAGCGACGTACAAGTGTACATATTCCAAAGTGCTAACCACACCCTGAATGTCAGGAGTCTATTTTATTAAGTCACAAAAACGGTAAAATAAGCAAATAAAATATATTACAAAAATTAATTATGGCCCATTTGGAATAGTTTATAATAAATATAAAGGGGTTGTCTCACTTCAGTAAGTTGCATTTATCATGTAGAGAAAATTAATACAAGGCACTTACTAATGTATTGTGATTGTCCATATTGTCTCCTTTACTGGATTCATTTTTACATCATGTTATACACTTCTCTTTCCATGGTTATGACCACCTTGTAATCCGTGTAATCAGTGGTGGTCATGCTTACACAATATAGAAAAAAGCACTAGCCTATGTGTGCTCCTACGGTCCCGGCCACCAGAGAGGCTGGTGCTTTTTCCTATAGTGTGCAAGAACGACCGCCACTGCTGGATTGCAGGGTGGTCGTAACCATAGAAACGAACAGTGTATAATGTGGTGAAAAAATGAATCCAGACAGCAAAGGAATCAATATGGATCATAACAATACATTAGTAAGTGCCATGTATTAACTTACTCTACATAAATGCTTTTTGCTAAAGTGACACAACCCCTTTAAATAAAAGGTTAGATGCCCTTTAAATCTGTTCTTTTCTATTCTATAAGTGTCTACATATTTTATCATTGCCCCAGAATCAATGCTTATCACCTATTAGAAGGGAAGTGTCTGATCACTGCTGGGAACTCCACTGATAACAAGAATGGGTTTCTGGGCCATCTCCATTCAATGTCTACGGGACAGAGAGAGACCCCTGTTTTGCGATTGGTGGTGGGACCTCCAGTGATCAAACACTTCTCACCTATGCTGTGGATACAGTGTTGATTATGGGACAATCTCATTAAGTTCATGTATAACTTACCAATGTTACATCCATTTTTTACGTATTTCCACTGATCCCCCAAGACCTGCTTCTAGTGCAGGGATCAGCAATCTTCGGCACTCCAGCTGCTGTGAAGCTACAGCTCCCAGCATGCAAACATGCTCAGCCGTTCTCACAACTCCCACAGAACTGAATGGAGCATTCTGGGAGTTGTAGTTTCAGAACAGCTGGAGTGCCGGAGGCTGCTGATCCCTGCTCTAGTGGCAGTGAAGCTATTGTATAGTGACACATTACAAGACAATTTGACATCAATGGGCATCCATTGCTCTTAAAAGAACAACAGGAGCCATCTAAAATTAAGAACTAGTCTTGATGTGATTCTTGGCTCTAATAAAGGGAGAATTGTGATCTATAAGCTCAATGTGCTCTCTAGGACTTAACAATGGAGCTATCAAACACTCTGTATGGCATAATCCAATTGCCAAATTGTCCAGTACTTACTACTAAAAGTAGTAATAAAGCTATCAAGCACAGGGACCCAAAGACGTACTCTACCTGTGATACGGTGATGCCACACTTCTTGGCTAGCTCCTCTTTGGCCTCTTCACTGGGGTATGGGTTGCTGAGGTGTGAATAGAAATACTCGTTCAAAATTTCTGTAGCTTGCTTGTTGAAATTTCTTCTCTTCCGTCTATATACACAAAAAATATAAAATTTGCAGTCAAATGTAGACAGGACATATGCACAAACTGATGGAACTTTATAAACCTGGATATACTTGGCCTAGCCACATTATGATGACCACCAGCTAATATCCATAGTAACCATCATGTGCAGCACGGACAGCAGCTAGACAGGCTGGGACTGACTCAGTAAGGTCCTGGTAGTCACACATATATGGGGCCATGCAGGACTGCAGTGCATCCCTCAGCTGCTGGAAGGTGTGTGGGGGAGGAGCCATAGAGAGAACACGACCATCAAGGTGGTCCCACAGATATTCAACTGGGTTCAAGGTGGAATTGGGGGCCAAGGTATTACTTGGAAGACTTGGTCATGCTCTTCGAACAGACATTTCTAGCCATGTGACACGTCATGTTGTCTTGCTGGAAGATCCCATTCACCCAGGGAGGACAACCAGCATGTATGCTTGTACGTGATCTGTATGGATGGATTCATAACCAAATCGGTTTAGAGTGCCTTCCACATGGATGAGTGGGCCCAGAGAATGCCACGAAAACATTCCTCAGACCATAACTCTGCCAACACCAGCTTGTGTTCTTTCAGCAATGGTTGCAGGGCGTTTGTTCTCTTCTCTGACGTTTCTCATCTGACGTGCCAACGTCCTTCTGTTCGATGAAGGCAACCCTTTTCCAATCAGCGGAGGTACAATTCTGATACTGATGAGAAAATTGAAGCCTTTTCTGTTGCTGCAGAGGTAGAGGTGCAGTGACCATCTGTCTGCTTCAGAGCCCCATACACTCTCACATCAATGGCAAGTGGTGCTCCGCAGTTTCCACGGTGGTTATTCGCAATGATTCCATTTGTCACGATACACTCACCACAGCAGCACACAAACTGCGCAGTTTCAAAAATACTGATACCCTTGGCCCCAAAGACAATAATCAGTCCTCTTTGCAACTCTGATAAATCACTCCTATTACCCATGACTGCAACAAGGGATATGTGTGCAGACACAACTTATATACCCACCAAGCCAGCTCATAACACGCAAGTTTCTTCATGACATATGTGCTGCTGACGCTGAAAGTAAGAAGCGGTCATAATAATGCGACTTGACACATTGTGTAGAAGGCATGTAAAAAATATAGCGAATGTTCAAAAAAGCTAAGAGAGGAATACATTATATATGTTGGAGTGCATAGGCCTGGGAGGCCAACCTGTGGCTCTCCAGATGCTGTAAAACTACAACTCCCATCATGCCCTGCTGTAGGCTGATAGCTGTTGACAGTGTGGGCATGCTGGGAGTTGTAGCTGGAGAGCCTCAGGTTGGCCATCCCTGGCATAGGCCATGCATTTAACTCCTGTTGGGACAGGATGAAGAAGTGAACTGGAATTCATGGTGACAACTATGAGCTCCAGTAAAGTATAGACTGGATAAATTATCAGTTTTGGTTGGAGTTAAAGGGGTTCTCCGGGAATTAAGAAAATGCTTAAATAATACTTTATTATAAATATATTCCCCAATACCTTTCATTAGTTAGAATGGATTGTTTTGTCTAGAGAACAATCATCAGGAGAAATAAAATGGCCGCCATCCTATTATCACACACAAAACCTGTCCTAATCACACAGGAGGACAAGTTACCTCAGAGCAGCGAGCTAAAGAGCTGCCTAATCCTCCTCTCTTCTTGTAAGGGATTATGATCCTGAATACAGTTTACTATGATCTTCATCTTCATGAAGTACAGAGAGGACGGACAGGACAGACTGTGGTAATGGAGACTGCATACAAAAGCTGTTGCTCATTATCATCATCCCCTCCTCCTCTCTGTACTTCATGTCTCTTCTTGGACTCCATTCCTACAGAGATTCAGCTAAAAGATCTTATGATCTATATTCGGGATCATAATCCCTGACAAGCAGAGCAGAGAGGAGGATGAGGCAGCTCTTTAGCTCAGTGCTTTGAGGTAACTTGTTCTCCTGTGTGATTAGGACAGGTTCTGTGTGTACTAATAGGACAGCGGCCATTTTATTTCCTCTGATGATTGTTCCCCCGACAAAACAAACCATTATAACTAATGAAAGGTATTTGGGGATATATTTATAATAAAGTAATATTTAAGTATTTTTATTTTCTTAATTCCCGGAGAACCCCTTTAACTTTTCAGAAAAGACCTTGGGTCAGAAGTCTCCAACATATGGAATAGTAGGCCTAAGTTTCTAGAAATGCAGACTGGTTACTGTGAGCCAAAGGAGTGAACTCCAAGGTCCTCACACCTCAGTCCACTAGATTTTTACTTATGGGTGCACAAAAATATGCACATGAATCACCTAAAGCATTGTTACTCCTAGCATGCCTGAGAGCCAAAGGTTGGAGACCACTGACCTAAAGAAACACACAGAAGATGAATTATGCACAGAACACCAGATATAGTAACAGGAGGTGATGATATTTATCTCTGTGGGTTTTCGAAAAAGTGACTTTTCTCCTTGTGTATGAAGGCTTTCGGATCACACAGTCACGTTACAGCACATTCAACATTATTAGTTATAATAAAACAATTTTATCTGGCGACTGAATCGTCCACCAGAAGCATAGACCACGGTAAAGCTACAGGACATGTGCTTACATAAGAGATATCAGGAGGATGTATCCACGCTGGTCTTACCGTGCATCTAAAAAGCGGGACCTCAAGATCATGACTGCTTCACATGTGCTTTGCTTGAGCTGCATCTGGATAGAACTAAACTTTCTGTGGATAATTCCGACCATGCGTTCAATCTCTTTGGGGGAGATGGGTCTGGTCCGGCTCTGCTCCCGCAGCAGATTCATCACATGTGTTGTAAATTCATTACAGGCCTAAAAATGAATGAGAGTGGTCAAATTTATAGTCTGCTCTCTGTATACTCACACGGATGGATTCGCTTTTTCACTTTATACTGTTCCTGTTAAGATTAAATAAGATATACTACACATTAAACTTCAGGTTCTCATCATGTGCCGTAGCATTGCCATAACCTCAAATGACCTCTAGTCTTGCCATGGGAGTCACAAGGGCAATTAATCTGTTCAGTTCCACAACTTGAATGTATTGGAATGGCCCGAAAGTCACAGCACAATATGTCTTAGATCATTTTTCGTTCACTGTGTAACGTGGTAATATGGAAGCATGGAGATACCCCTCCTGCAACCCTGGTTAGAAAACATAATGACAAATTGTGAAAGGTTCAATTAAAGAAGAACTCCCGCAAAAATGTTTATTCTCTGACCTGTTAGAAAGGTGCATGATATAATCTGTAGTGAATGTCATTTTCTTATCAGTGACTGTTTCTGTGAGTAAAAACCTCTCTTCTTATTGTAGCTGGGTCATGTGACCAACTCCCTGACCTCCAACTGACCCAGGACAGAAAGCCAGTAACTGCTCTATTCATTCCTATGGGAGCCTCACTTTCAGTCTCATAGGAATACATAGATAATTAGACTTCCTGTCCACACAAGTCTATGTGTGAGTTGGTGGGTCTAATTGCTGGTCACATGACACAGATAAGAAACTTCAGGATGATATAAGTCAAAAATTCAGACACTGGTAAGAAAATGACATTCACTACAGATTATATCATGTACATTTCTAGCAGGACATGGAATAACATTTTTGTCGGGAGTTCTTCTTTAACTGTGTTTCAATTCTGCACCATTTGCAAGATCTTTCATGTCAGTGAATAGGAGAAAACTTATGGAGGCTCTGTTCACACTGCCATTGAAGAAGATTTGACAGAAAGAATTGCAATAAAGGGGTTGTCTCACTTCAGTAAGTGGCATTTATCATGTAAAGAAGGTTAATACAAGCCACTTACTAATGTATTGTGATTGATTGTCCATATTGTCTCCTTTGCTGGCTGGATTCATTACGCACTGCTCGTTTCCAGGGGTTACGGACCACCTTGTAATCCAGCAGTGGTGGCCACCACTGATGGATTGCAAGGTGGTCATAACCCCAGGATATGAGCAGTGTATAATGTGATGGAAAAATAAATCAAGGCAGGGAATATGGTCAATATATTAGTAAGTGCCTTGTACTAACTTTACCTACATGATAAAGTCCATTTGCTGAAGTGAGACAACCCCTTTAAGAGTTATTTTCCCTTGTAGACTGTCAGTCACTGGTAGTATTGTTCGTAGGACTAATCCCTGCGATAAAGCATTGTGGCTTGGTTACAGAGTTAAAGGGTTATTCTCATTTTAGACAATGGGGGCATATCGCTAGGATATGCCCCCATTGTCTTATAGGTGCGGGTCCCACCGCTGGGACCCGCACCTATATCGAGAACGGAGCCCCCGAAGTGAATGAGGGCGCACTGCGCATGCGCAGCCGCCCTCCATTCATTTCTATGGGGCCGCCGAAAATAGCCGAGCGCTGGCTCGGCTACTTCCGTCGGCTCCATAGAAATGAATGGGAGCCGACCGCGCATGCACGGCCCGGCTCCCATTCATTCCTATGAGCGGCGCGGGGAGCTGCGCCTGGTGGTGGCCGGACCCCCGGAAACCTGGGGTCCTCCAGGCGCAGCGCTCCCCGCTCCGTTCTGGCTATAGGTGCGGGTCCCAGCAGTGGGACCCGCACCTATAAGACAATGGGGGCATATCCTAGCGATATGCCCCCATTGTCTAAGATGAGAATACCCCTTTAAATCTTTTTTGTTAATCTGCAGCTTAGGCCTTTAGTGCAATGAGGGTGTCACCGATGCTCTCACTGCACACATGCTATGCCCCTTTCTGTTTGTCTTATGCCCCTCCCTGACTGCTTTGCCAGTGTCTGGCTCTGTCAATCAAAGAAGCCAGGGAGAGACTTGCTACAGAAACGAGTGGAGCTCGGTCCAACAAGAGCAATGGTG
Source organism: Rhinella marina (assembly GCA_900303285.1). Lineage (NCBI taxonomy): Eukaryota > Metazoa > Chordata > Amphibia > Anura > Bufonidae > Rhinella > Rhinella marina. Next base: position 32,414 of record ONZH01025495.1, on the reverse strand, counting down.
AAGCCCTCCTTGCACCAAAGGCCTAATTTGCAAGTTTAAGAAAAAGTATAACTCAGGAACGGAGCCCAAGATGAACAAAATAAAAACAGTGTTTTAACCGCATGAACCACAGCTATGTGTCTGTGCAAACAGTTTCCTATGGAGGTCACTGCTGACAGATACGTTTTAAGCTTCCAGATGTAAGCAGAATATTCCAATTCAAAAACAGCATCGAAAATGGTGAGGGACAGAGAAACAGCAAGTATAATAGAAAATTGGACAACTTAATTACACAATAATTAAAGTACAGCTGTCATTTCAGAAAATGTACTTGTCATATTGACCGAGGTTTTGATTGGTGGTGGTAAGCCCTCCTCTCATCGGTGTGCCCCTTCCGCTGTGTATGGATCCACAGAAGGTCTACGAGTCCACACATCCATAACCTTGCCTCTCCGAATAAAAGTGGAACCCACGTAGCCGAAGGGACATAATGCTCAGTTAAGTACTTCTGCCTCTTCATTCAAACGATCAATGGGCTCTCAGGACCTGACTCCTCACTGATCAAAATGACACGCCAGAAGCTTTACTTACATGTAACTGGAAAATACCTATAACACAGGTCAGAGGACTCTGTGGTGCATATGAATACATTAGAAACAACCTCTCCATGTAGCCATCACATGCTTCTCAGTGTCAAAACTGTATTGCCGACACCATTATATCCAACATAGGGATATGATCGCCATCAATGCTACCAGAGATATAAATGACTACATGGAACCTGCAAATATTCGTTTTTCACCCGTATGCACAGAAGTGAATGGCCACCTGGACCTACAGTCTTGGACTTGCCGTTCCTTCTTTCTGCTTACCTGTTCATATTTCTCTAACTCTGTGTGGTAGATCTGTCGGATTTGGGATAATTTGGCTCTGTAATCTGAATGTTCCACCGAGTTATCAGACCCAGCCCCTCCTGAAGCTGCGGCGGCTGCTGCAGCTGCTGCAGAACCTCCTCCTTTTTCCGGACCTGCTACCCCTTCAGCCAGTAACATGTTATCCAATCTCATCAACTGAGGATCTGCCGGCTCCTCTTCTTGTGCTCCCCGAATACTGAGTACTGAAAGACAATACAAATACGGTAGATGATTATCGACTGCTCAGAAACCATAAAAACTTCTATGTATTACATTCATTCAATAAAAACATAATACACATAAATCACACCATGTTCCCAATCTAGAATAAAAAAATGTGCTAAAAGTTATACAATAAACTATTCTAGCTCTTAACGAATATATGGTTATTACACCTTTTATTACAAACAATAATGTAAAAAACAGGCAGATTTTTGAGGATGTAATAGTAATTATGAAAACACACCTCCACCGAACAAGGCCTATCACTATAAAAAGTGAATTCAGTGATGATTGTACATGTGGGGTTAGATAAACAAATGCTTAAGTCTATTCCACATTTATCCACTAGGGGTCCCCTCTGCTACTGGATGACTGAATACACAAAAATCCTACACAACACAAGAAACTTACAAAGAAACAGTCCATCATTTAAAGAATAACAAATAACAAAAAATACAAATTTTCTTACAACAGCAAAGTGAAAGGAAGACTAAGCCTGACACAAATTAAAATACCCATTGTCATCAATCTTTATAATTTTTTTCCCATTCTCATCAATGTATGGCCTAACAATAAGGGATAGTACATTTTTGCGCTGTTGTTGGGTTTTGTATCTGGCATACATTATAATATTCATATTGATAATAATCCTATGATGCTTGCCTGTTGTCTTCAGTTACCTGCATTATCTAAATCAAGTCTTAGGCTATCTTCACACAACCGTATTTTCGGTTTGCATTTTTTGCGTATCCATTTGTTTCTATTAGGCTGCAAAAATTACAGAGAGCACATAGATGTCATCTGAGTACTGTATGCATCCGTCTACCTGTTCCAGAAATTATAGAACACGTCCTATTCTTTTCTGTTTGCACAGTTGGTATCAGTGTTCTGCAAATCTGTGGTTTGCTGACTGCAAAATGGATATGGTCATGTGACTTTAAGCCTTAAAGGGGTTATCCCACTTCTGTAAATAGCTTTTATTATGTGGAAGAGGTGGAGTTGGGAGATATCTGCTGGATGAACGATTGTGCTTTTGATTGTTTATGGCTAGTTTAAAGGGGTTGTCTCATTTCAGCAAATGGCATTGATCACGTAGAGAAAGTTAATACAAGCCATTTACAAATGTATTGTTACTATCCATATTGCTTCCTTTGCTGGCTGGATTAATTTTTTCCATCACATTATACACTGCTCGTTTCCATGGTTATAGTCCACCCTGTAATCCATCAGTGGTGGTCGTGCTTGCACACTATAGTAAAAAAGCACTAGCTTATTTGCGGTTCCACGGTCCCAGCCACAAGAGAGGCCAACACTTTTTCCTTTAGTGTGTACGTACGACCACCACTGATGGATTGCAGGGTGGTCGCAACCATGGAAACGAACAGTTGTATAATGTGATAGGAAAATGAATCCAGCCAGCAAAGGAGGCAATATGGACAATCACAATACATTAGTAAGTGGCTTGTATTAACTTTCTCTACGTGATCAATGCCATTTGCTGAAATGAGACAATCCCTTTAAACTAGCCATAAACCATCAAAAGCACAATCGTTCATCCAGTAGATATCTCCCAACTTCACCATACACAAGCATGTCGCAGTGTGTGTGTTTTCATTGAGGAGAAAGCGGGGCGGTGGGGATGCAGTTGAGTATAATTTTTTATTAGGTAACCCATGCTGAGGGGGCTTGATAAAAAAGGGCAAAATGCCATTCTTAATATAAAGTACACCAGGGGGTATGGTGGTGTTCAGGTAAAGGGGTCATCAGAGAGTCCAATTCCCAGCAGCACCGTCGCCGATCAGCTGTTGAAAGAGGCCACGGCACTCCGGTGAGTGCCTTAGCCTCTATCCAGGTCAGTGACATCACATTCATCGTTCACGTGGCCTAGGCGCAGCTCAGTCCCATTGATGTATTTTCTGCAGGTACGTACAGACACTTGGATCTGGATTCATACGTTCATGTTGCTAGTCACATGACTAGAGGCAATACATGTAGGTTGGCCCTCCTGGGTACGTGGCTCCTAATAGTAATTTTCCTTTAACTACGGTGTAGATGAGCAATCAGACGTAATGCATCTACATCTGGCGTGTGCCATTTCATTGTGAAATCAGGTCCTTTAATGGAAGGAAGGCTGCCGCACCCCCAAACAGTATCACCGCTCTGTTCCTGTCATTATCCATTCCTTCATCCATGTATCTGAAGACAATAACATACCAGAACAGAGCGGCCGCCGCCTGCAGGAGACTCTTCGTGTTGGTGTCAAAAGGGAGGAAAAAAAAAAATCATAATTGTACAATAAAAAAGCCCAGCAATTTAGGCAAATTGCTATATCTGTATTTTTTGCGTGTTAGGAATAAAATTTCCTTGAGGTGACGCGGTTAAATCTTTTCTTTCTTTTGAAGCCAAATTGCATGGGTCGCTCTCTGTGCCAATCCACTTGAGAAACACTAACAAAGGCCATTTCTGTGTTAGGGACGGATCGGTGGCAGCTTTTCATGAATACATGAGAATAATTTGGTCTGCTGCATGCTGAGAGCTGGGGCACAGCTCTACATACTGTATTACTGGCGTCTGCTGGGAAAATATCCAGCCAGAGGAGAAGGAAGAGGGAGGGCGATGGGGGATTAGCAGGGAGATAAAAGAGGAGGGGAAAGATGGAAAAACAGAAAGAAAGATGGAGCGAGAAGAGCGGTGGAAGACAAAATGAAGACAAACAGTCTGTGATGTGTTCAACTCGGTACCACAGACTCTTTCCGGATCATACATGGGGCTGATCGGTGGACAGAGACGTGGAAATATAAAGAAGAACAGGCAACAACTCCAGGGTTATATCCTTATACTCTCCAGATCCTATGAAACTCCACAAGCAAGCCCGAAAGTCCAGATAGCTGGAGCAGAGGCTAAACATACAATAGGTCCTTACTACCCAATAGTCACATGGTTACCACAGAGAAGTGAATTGTGAAAAGGAAACTCATCAAAATCGATATTTATCTGATCATTTCTTAAAATGGCCATACACAATCCAATTTTTCAGGCCATGGTTCTTGATAACACACAAATATGTGATAAATCTCATCACAATTCCCCTTTCATTTCTCAAAGGTGCCATGTGAAACAATACTTCAACCAACCCGCCATCAGGTATCCAAACAAGATGTCCGGAGGCAGAAGGGGCAGGCTGTAGATTGCTTTCTCCTGTGATACCTCTCTTGGTATCAGGATATTACCACAAATAGTCATCAGCACTATAAGAATAAAAATTAAAAACTCACAAATACATTTGTGAAAGCTATGTTTTACAGTGTTGATGCACTAATTTCCAACTACAGGACTATGGCACGACACCTGAAGTCTCAAAGAGGAGTCCATTAAAGGGATCGAGTCATGAGAAAATTACCTATTGTTAAAATCACATTTTTATGTTAAATATATTTTTAAAGAATTTTTGATGACGCCATTTTTAATTTTTCAGGTTAATATCTATATTTAAATAACAAAAACAAAAAATCTTTCAGTTTTCTTACTGGCCATCAAGCCTAATAATAGGCATCCCTTCTTGGTCTGTACAGATCACTTTACTGCAGTTATCTGCTTAACAGACCAGGCAGGATTAGAACGATAGCACCTCTGTGTATAGATAGCACAGGATCCACCATTCACAATAGGAGATATCACTGCTTATCTACTCCCTCCTGAACTCTGCACAGGTCACAGAGCATGTCTAGAAAACTTGCCCACAGAAGTCAAAGAGGTTCCCTCCTGTCCACTGTGTCTATGACCCATGTATCTGCTATAAAGCAATTATTTAAATGCTGTTAAGGACAGCACAGGCAAGATGGCTGCCCCCATAATCATGTTCAGGAAATAGAGTTTAAAAAAAAAAAATCTACAAATCAGAAAATAAAAACAGATTGGAAAAATTGGATGTGTGTTGCGATCTGGATTAAAAAAAAAAAAAAAATAAAATTCAGTGACATTCCCTTTAAGACAAGACCGTACCAAAATATTATATCTATGTTATAGCTACTACAATGCTATGTAGGTGTGTGTATATATATATATATATATATATACATACATACATATACACACACATACACACTTTATATATGCTTTATTATAAAGGGTGTATATAAAACCACCTAAAACAAAATTATGAATATTTATAGGTGAGTTACAGAATCACCTATGCCACCACAGGGTCTTTTTTGGTGAGGGCTCTTTAATGCCAATCATCTTGTTAGCAAAGGTAGTTTCCTGGCATTTGAGTGGAGACACCGGGGGAGGCCTTCTTGTTACCAGTCATTGCACAAGACAAGTGGAGGTGACAGTAAAGTGACACCATGTCCCAGATGCCGAAACCCTTTCTACTGCTATGGGTAATATGCAGCATCATGTGTTCGTATGTATATGTGTGTGTGTGTGTGTGTGTGGCAGCTTCACAAGGCTATGCACTTTTGACTGGCGTTGAGTTTATGTGAAAGTAATTAACAGTAATTAATCCTTAATTACAGTAATTAGTAGAGTCGCAGTAAATTAAGCCACATCTGGAGCAGATGAGGGCTTCCGAGTGGCATGGATGCTACAGGCTAGGTGAGGAGGGGATACCAGTCGTGAGATGCTGGAATGCCGGCCTAGGAAGATATGAATCAGGAGAACTAAGGAGGCTCGTAGCCTGGAGGAGATGAAGGAAGTAGAAAGAAAGTAAGGGAAAACTGGTTTTCTGTGTGGTGAGGACTTCACATTTATTAGATGACTAGTAGGAAGAAATATTTATACAAGGGCAAGATGGATTTATCACCCACATCTCTGAAATCTAAAAATCAAAATTGCCAAAGGGCCTTCCTCATGTATTAACACAATCTGAGGGACAAACGTAATCCTGTAGGAACCAGAGTTCTTGTCTCATTTTCCAGTGTAAACACTGAAACCAGACTTCTGATTGGTTGGCTTGGCCAACATGGCCATGCTTCCCCAGAGACCACTTTATTCCATGGCACCTAAGTGTGAGTGCAGCCGATAATCTTAACAGAAACTCCAAAAACAGTACCAAGAATGAAGACCTAGTGTCAGAAGCTGTTAATTGTTAGAAGTGAAACGTGAAACTCCAGGTGCAAGGGGTTTTATTTGGGCCTACAACCTTCCCACTTTACAGGCACCATGAAAAATAATACAGATCCCAATCACTTGCTAGGTTTTCTTCTTTTGGTATTTGTGAAGGAAAAACTCAGCAGAATCATATCGTCTAACCATCTCCATTATGGCACAGCTTATTCGGGCCTAGTGCTCATAGCTATTTGCTTGTAAAGCTTCACATTTCTACACAGAGGACAAATCTAAGGACACTGGATGGTGCTCGTAGGGGTGATCGGAGGAGAGGTTCCTGTAAACTGAAGGAATGTTCCATCTATGAAATAACATCCAGGACAAAAGGAGCCGGCCTAGTGTTTTTACCACCAGACACCCCCCACCCCTGCACAGACTGCATGTCCGCCTGGCACATCTCTCCAAACCCTCGGGATACATTTCTAAAGCTGAAAAGGTTTTCCCTCATCTGGACTGTTCGAATTAATTACACACTTTAATGACATGAATTATTAATTTGATTCTGACTCTGCAGCTTCTGATTATCCTGCGCTGCCGACTATACAATTCCAGCTTCATTAAAACATCACCAGCTGCCTCCCAGACCGGCATTAAATAGTGAGAGCAATAATCAGATTATCTCCCTGGCAGAGAAGACCCAGTACAGGCCTCAATAACACAATATGCTCCTATTACACTTATTCCTTTACGCAGCAATCTCGGCGCCTGGCTTAAACTTAAACAACTTGCCGTCTTGTGGCTAGTCATCCCCATTCTGAAACGGTATCGTCTAACCTGGAGGAGCATTGTAAAACCTTCAGCTTCAGCCTAGACAGTCAAATATCTTAATTGTCCTTGTGAATTGACCCGGGTCAAGAGAGTGCCATCTCCAGTATGTGCCCACAACCCATAAATATGTTAATATTTGCTTTTGCCACGTCCCCCTTCAGAGACCACCATAGCCCGGGATGACAGATGTCATGTGAGACCCTAGAATTGCTGTGACCTTGTGCAGTGACCCACTTCATTCAGCAAGACTATGTCACAGCATATTAAAGTCATCCGAGCCAAAAGGCAGAGAAGCTAGCAATCTATTTGAGTGCTGAAGTCAAAAGTGTCACTGCAGCTTCCACTGTGTGTATCCTTTTGAGGATCCGGTGAGCCCGTATAGACTCCTGGGATGTGAGGTGTGGAATGAATCAGCCCTTTAATCCCAGCCTCAGGGTAGTAGCGCAATTAAAGTAGGAGACATCCCGTGAGGAGGCGTTACTGACACAACAACGTCTGATTATAACGAGCTGTGAAAAGGTCAGAGCCTGAAGAGGATGCCGCTCTCACTCGATATGCAGCCACGGATACTCATTACCCAAATCACATATACACATTTCAAAAGATGACTAGGAGAAAAATGAATGGTGGCTCACCATGTAAGCTCTTGGGGACACCAACGTATCTCACATAGGAAGGACACACTTTTCAGGAACCCACAAGCCACAGACAACATTGACCCCACACCATTGGTCTTTTGTCCCAGTTACATTTCACCTTACAAAATTAAAAAGTAAGAAAAAAAAATTGAAAAAACAACCAGAAGGAAAACATGCAACAATTCCTTAGTGGAAATTTTTCCACCACTGTAGAAGGCTTGGCTCTTGGCACAGCTTCTGCATTTATCACGACCCAGTGATTTAGAGGAGCGCAGGAGAAAGTGATGCCAATATTATTGTTCTGGTTGGAGAGGCCATAATGGGGTGGGAGGCTATGGCTATAATAATGGTGGTAGCAACATGAGAACCCACACACTTTATACTCGGGCTCTGGCATCCACATACTGAGGACACCTACTAAAATCATGAGTATGGGTTGATGCAGAAGAGACCTGTAGGTGGGTTGTTAAATCTCTTTCCAGTGACTGCCGCCATGCATTCTTCTCAGCGAAATAAACCTTATTCAAATATACACTTTACATCAGAGGTTTTACTGCCCAATAAAGCATATACACATTTCATATGGTTGTAAACCCTTATACGTAGGAACGGTCCAAGGGTTTGATATCCCTGGCTATCTCCACCTTAAAGAGTTCTATTTTTTCCTTCCAGATGAAAAGAACTGATCTTTATCACTTTACACAAACATGCTGTGGCACATTTTAACAGTTTATTAGCGTATTAGGTCATGTTCACATGGCCGAAATACCAGTTTGATAAATTAGATGTGTTTTTTCCATGAAATCCATGGCTAACCCTCAGATCTCTGCCTGGTTTTGCACTTGCAGCATTTCAGAACCTCCCATGGATTTGGGCACATTCAACAGGGATAATCTGCTGGAGGCCATTCTCGACGGTCTCTGCGTGGTAACCACTACAATAATTGACATGCTCCTTTAATCAATAGGTCACTTGTTTGGAGTTTTTTTTGCCATGGATTTTGGCACAAAAACAAGCCAAAATCCTCAATAATAATAATAATACTAATAATTTTAAAAAAGTATGAACATGCCCTAACTGTACTATACTAAGCAAGGAGAGAGCATGATCTAGCCATGTTTCTGTATGATGATATGCAAACACCTAGGCAGTGCTGGAAAAACAAGTAGTAGATCTTCGTGGATCAAACTGGACATAAGGGTCATCAATGATCCAAGTAAATATGATCCTTAACGATCAAAGGAAACCTTATAAAGTCCTTGGTCTCTTGGTAAATGTTATAATTGTAGTTTTGGTTTATGATGATCCATGTGAAATGCAGTTTCACTATCCCACATGTAAGTTTCACATGACAAGATCCCTTTTTCAAAGGAAATTTAAAAAAAATTGCTTTCTGATGTAACAAAAACAAAAAAAAAAAAATCATAAAATTGAGTTTAATTATACAGTGGCCACCTCTATAGGCCATATTTAAGACTAGCTCCAATGGGTATATTGTCAAGACCATCAAATTATTATTTTATCAAAATTCTTAAGCAATGCAGAAGATTTTCTGATGTTAATTATGACTAGTTGAATGGGAATGTTTTCAAGAACACCAGAAAGAAAAACATCTTAGATTATTAGATGATTCAGAGCATGTGAAGCCAACCTAAGTCAGAAAGGGAGCAGCATAGCAAAAAGCAGACCTAAAAATAGGATGTACACCTCAGATGTTTGGGTTCCAAAAACCTTCAATCCAACACATCCAAATAAAGAAGCAACACACCAAAAATGTACTCAAAAAGGGGTTCCATAGGGGGACTGAAACATTGCTGTCCACTGGGTGAATAAATCACTTTTTGAGAAGATTTTTGGCATGTTGATTCTTAATTTGGATATGCTGTAATACCAGCCCGATACAGCCTCAGGCCTCTTTCACACGTCCGTGTTGGCATTTGTGACCAGATGGTCAGTGGTTTATCTGTGAAAGATCCGTGTTTGGTCTCTATGTCTGTTTTTGCCCTCCATGCGTCATCCATATTACACGAGCATTGCTAGGCTGAAAATTTATTTCCAGAGCATCTCTTCCCAACGGTCCAGGAAAATCACTTACAGAACATGGACGCCATCAGAGGTTTCCAAGACCCATAGACTTCTATGGGTGTTTGGTCCACATCACTGACCAAAGTAGTGTATGTCAGTGGAAAATCACTGGTGTGTAAGTAAACACATTAAAGGGATTATAGAGTTTATATTGATTACCTATCCTCATGATAGGTCATCAAAATCTGATCGGCAGGGGTACGACACCTGACACCCCCACCAATCAGCTATTTGAAGAGGTGGCAGCGCCCCAATGCGAGTACTGCTTCCTCTTCGTTACAAGTACTTGCTCTATTCAAGTGAATGGAGCGAGTACTTGTAATTACACTGCACAGCAGAGAATTCCCAGACGGTGGGAAGTGTAATGAAGAGGAAGTGGCGCTTTATAGAGCGCCACCTCCTCTTCAAACAGCTGATTGGCGGGGGACTCTGGAAGTCGGACTCCCACCGGTCAGATATTGATGACCTATCGTGAGGATAGGTCATCACTATATACATGCTGGACAACCCCTTTAATGTCAATGGGTACATGTGCTATCCATGGAGAACATGGACAGCACACATCTGTGATTCACTGATGTCTGAATGAGGCCTTCATCCTTGAAAATTGAGCCACATGTCTTGTAAAACCACATACAATTCCAGAATTTTAAAGCTACAGGTGGTCCACTGTAACAGGGCATCATAGACTGAAATTTGAATGTAAAGCTTTAAAAACATAAAACAGAAATATTCAAGCCTCTTGGTTTCCTATACTTTTATTTTTCGTAAAAAAAAATTCAATAAAGGCCCAAGTTTAGGTCCAAAACTGTCATTGTGCAGATTACAGCTGAGACTACATAACAGCGTTACGTCTGATAATGACACATTAACAGCAGTTGTCTTTAAGTGTCTCCAGAGTGGGATTTACATACATGCTAACTACACGCAAAATGTAATTACTTACTAATTTTAATTGCTCATTTCAAGTGAAAATAATTAGTTGGCAACTAAGGCAATAATTAGGAGAGCAATATAAATCTCTATAAGAATACACAGACTCGAATAAATATACGTAGCCATGAACATGCCAAGCCATGGAGGTTTCATCGTAAAACACAGCCAACTTGCGCAGAAAGAAACACAAAGCCGTCCATAGTGATCAACAGCGACGATGGTCCGTACAGAGGAAGTCAGCAACATGACATCATCAAAATGTGTGTACACTACTTACACATGTATACATGTACAAGGACAAACCCTAAAAAGTCAACATCTGAAGAAACACATGGTTTCACTAAAATGAGACAAATACTGGAGAATGAATGACTTTATTCATCAACCCTCCGCAGTACCTGCCATCTGACGTATCAGTTATCAGATATGGATCAGGATGACTTTCACATAGAAAACTTGGCATAAGGACCAAAGCACACAGCATATTACAGTTACACACAACTTCTGACTTGTACAGAACCATAATGGGGACATAAAGACACACTTCTGTAACTTGTACATCAATATTCTGGTGTCCTTAAAGGGGTATTCCCATCTCACAAATGTAGTTTGTATATATAGATATAGCCATACCAATATTATTACTAATAGAATGTATTTATATGAAATGTACCGTTTAGAAGATTTGCCTATTTGTATATCCATTGTCCCACACACATCAGTCAGGCCGTTGCCCCTGGTTACAGCCACCGCGGCCATGTAGTAGTGGTGGCCGGCTTGCTCCTGTTCAAACCCACTCTGAGGTAACTGCTGTATTGTGAACACACATTGCATGAGCATGTGGGGACACATCTTAGGGTTGTAGTATTTTTGTCTGCGCTACAAAAATAGAGAAACGGACCCTGTTCCAAGATCAATTCATCTCTATGGAGCAGGATCCGTTTATAAAGTCTGCGTTTTGGACGGATCTGGTAGCGTCCAAAACGCAGATGTGAAAGTACCCTAAGATGTGTCTCCACATGCTCATGTAATGTGCGTTCACAATACAGCAGTTACCTCAGAGCGGGTTTGAACAGGAGCAAGCCGGCCACTACTATTACATGGCTGAGGTGGCTGTAACCAGGGGCAACAGCCTGATTGATGTGTGTGGGACAATGGATATACAAATAGGCAAATCTTCTAAACGGTACATTTTATATAAATGCATTCTATTAGTAATAACATTGGTATGGGTATATCTAACTATACAAACTACATTTGTGAGATGGGAATACCCCTTTAAGTGACCATTTTTTATGCAAGGTCTGTATCCTTTGTTGGAGGCCACAGCCTGCCCCTGGCTGCTAGTCCTCTTTCTGTGACCCATACACCAAACTTCACCAAGGCAATGGCTGGACTACTGTGCATATTAAGGCGTCTTTCCCAAGGGAGTGCCTGAGCAATAGGTTTCTCTAGCTAGTTAGATCTTGCAAGGGTGTTCTAATCAATTTGTCTGCCTGTATACCGACCTGTTTGATTCCTAGATGCTGCTGACTGACCTGACAAGTGCCTGTTCTCACCATGTGCTGCCTCCCCTCACCTTTGGACTGATTTTTCAGATTCGCATGAACTCTGTCTGCCTTAAAGGGGTATTCTCATCTTAGACAATGGGGGCATATCGCTAGGATATGCCCCCATTGTCTTATAGGTGTGGGTCCCACCGCTGGGACCCGCACCTATATCCAGAACGGGTTTCCGGGGTCTGGCCACCACCAGGCACAGCTCCCCGCTGCGCTCATAGAAATGAATGGAGGGCGGCTGCGCATGCGCAGTGCGCCCTCATTCAGTTCGGGGGCTCCGTTCTGGATATAGGTGCGGGACCCTAGAGATATGCCCCCATTGTCTAAAATGAGAATAACCCTTTAACCTCAGACTTCCACTGACCACGAGCTTTGCCTCAACCCTCGGTGCTTTACACCTGTGTCTAACCCCCGTGGGTCAGCAGCCAACCACATTGAACTATTCCAAGAGGCAGCGGCCTGGTGGATCTTCTTTAGAGAAGGCCAGATCCATGTATAGGGGTTAAAGAGTGAAAACCAGGGGACAGCCAGGATATTGCCCTCAGGACTAACCCAAAGTCAAGCTAGTTGGTTGGCACAGTGGATCCATAACACGCTTCCAACTTTTCAAAAAAGTAGGGGGCAAAGAGCATTAAAGGAGTTTAGGTCCCTTTAATAAATGTCCCCCATAGTATATCTCTATATGTCTCCTCTTACACTTTGTAAAAAACCAGAAAGAAGGAAAAAATGGTTGCATGCTCTTCGATGCCGTATTACTGAGTTATTTCCTTATAGAAGCATTGCACCATATAGTGGCACAGCCATTTATTTGTACAAAGGGCGGATTAGGTCATAGTCACATGGCCGATATGGAAAAATCCTGACAGCTGCGCCTCGAAATTCTGCCCATTTTTGCAATTTACACTGCAGTGGATCTGCCCTCACCCATTCAATGTGCAAGGCCAAACATTGAACATAACCTTGTACACCAGTCTCCGAAGTAATCTTTTAGTCATAGTTTTTGTGGTTTTTATATAGCGTGAGGGTCTCAAAAACATCCTTTGCACCAGAGACCAAAGGACTGAAGAAAGCCTTGTGAAGAGTCGTAGAGGTGTCTACAGTACTGCTGCATTAAATGGTAATTTAGGCCATGTAGCACAGAGTCGTGGCATATCGGTAGAGTACTTTACCTTGGTGGCCATGTGTGTAACGTATAAATGTTTTAATCTCCATTAACAAAATATTCTAGTCACAGCAGTTCTGAAGATTTGCTAGGGCAAGCCTACGGAGGGAGGTTCTGGCCCTAAGAGTATCTTGGCATCCTTCTAAATAACCATTCATTTTATTATTGGCCTCTGTATCCGCTACACCGGGACGTTATATTATTACAGGGTACATTTCAGCACAAATACAGTATATTAGTATTGCACCTTAACACGCTGGGATGTGTCACAGTTAGACCATATCATATAAATAATCATGGCCGGTGTGTCGGCAGCAGGTTAATGCTGTATTGTGCAATCTATTCTCATGTGACCCATCTTGGTCCGGGGTCAATGTTATGCAGGTTTTATGCAGGAGATACATTTCTGCTGTGAATTTCTGGCTGTGAATGGGTCTATCCTCTTCACAGCCCATCTGTCCCAGCAGATTGATGATGTTTGGAAGATCTCCCTGGAGCTGGAGAAGGGGTGGGATGAAGGGACAGGGGCATCTCCACATAATAATGCTGTTCTGATGCTGCCTCTGTGCTAGCGATAAGAGTGACTTCTTATCAGCCGCTCGCTGGAAATGTGCTGCTGTCTGATTAGGGCATGGTCTGAGCCAAGGTTATAAACAGCTCTTATCAGGACCCGGTGACACAATAATCCAGCCAGTATCTGCACAGGGGACCACAACGTGGAGGCTGAATCCCACCACATTGGCTCTGCAGAAGCATTTTGCGTTTGTCCCTGGTAAAGCTGCCAGCGCCACACAAAGTGTCTAACCAATGCAACCTTAAAGGGAACCTGTCATCTCCGAAACATTCCCTGAACTAGAGTAAGCGGTGTATAGTGTAAGTGATGCTGAATCCGAATATGTAAGTTTTATCTTCATACTCACTTCCATTCTGATCTTGTGCTCCCACAAACCAGTAGTAAAATGCACTCACTGGACTCCAGTTCTCACTCACATAATGGAGAGGACTCAAAGAAGAGTCCAGTGAGTGCATTTTACTGCAGGTTTGTGGGAGCACAGCGTCAGAATGGAAGTGAGTATGAAGATAAAACCTACATATACGGATTCAGAATCACTTACACTATACACCCCTTAGGCTACTTTCACACTAGCGTTTTAAAATTCCGGTATTGAGTTCCGTCATAGGGGCTCAATACCGGAATAAAACGCTTCAGTTTTGTCCCCATTCATTGTCAATGGGGACAAAACTGAACTGAAGACAACGGAATGCTCCTGAAAGCATTCCGTTCCGTCTTCAGACCGGAGAACAAACCGCAGCATGCTGCGGTTTGCTCTCCGGTCCAGGCATCCGCACCAAGACGGATCCGGAATGACCCCCAATGCAAGTCAATGGGGGTGGATCCGTCTGGTGTGACCATAATGGTAACCGGATCCGCCCTCCATTGACTTTCAATGGAGTCCATTACGGATCCGGGTACACATAGACACATACAGACATAAACATACACATAAACATACACACACATATAGACATACAAACACACATACATACTTACATGCTCCCCGGCAGGTCTTCGGAGCGTCAGGACGGCTCACACAGGTCACGATTCCCCACAGCGCCCTCTGCTGGGCGCCTGGTGGAATCGTCAGATGACGATTCCACCAGGCGCCCAGCAGAGGGCGCTGTGGGGAATCGTGACCTGTGTGAGCCGTCCTGACGCTCCGAAGACCTGCCGGGGAGCATGTAAGTATGTATGTGTGTTTGTATGTCTATATGTGTGTGTATGTTTATGTGTATGTATATGTATGTACTGTGTGACATGTGTGGGGCCGGAGCGCGGTTCCGGCTCCACACATGTCACTGCGGCAGGCCTGATCCGGCAGCACCCTTCACCTGCCGGATCAGGCCTGCCGCCAGTGTGAAAGTAGCCTTACTCTAGTTCAGGGGGTGTTTCGGAGATGACAGGTTCCCTTTAAGTCATAAAATAATATAACTAAACACCTAAAAGAGCACTTACATCTGAACGGGCTACAGAGAGAAGTAATCTACTCAGACGTTGAGCATTGTCAGGGAGATCTTCGAGGTGGGGTTCAGGGACGGGCCGATGATCTGTGAGCTACCTCATCTATGGCTGCCTTTCTATACAAAATGAAAACCGTATATAAAACTACATAACGAGCAATAAAAAATGCAATCCAGAATTCTCCTAGAGGATTTCAATAAAAAACAAATATGGTCATAATCAAAAAGTAAAGTATTATGTCTAGCATCCTTGTGACAAAGCTTGCTAAGGCCTTTTTCCTATGTCTGAGTACATGATGACATCTGGGACAAGATGGTCAGTGGTTCATCCGTGAAGATGTCTGAAGGATCGGTGTTTGGTCCATGTGTCTGTTTTTTGCCCTGCATGTGTCAACTATATTCCAAGGACACTACTAGACTGAAAATTAATTTCTAAAGTATCTCCTATCACTGGTCTGTGAAAATCACTGACAGAACACAGATGCCATCCACGTTGTGTCTGTGGTTTGTTTTTTATTGACTCATGGGCGTGTTTGGTCCACACCTCGGGCCAAAATAGTGCATGTCTCCATCATGTTTCCACTGACTCAGCGTCAGTGACAAATCACTGATTTGTGAACACAATGAAATCAATGGCTACATGTGCTGTCCATGGTGAACACAGACAGAACACGTCTGTGATTCACTAACACGTGAATAAGGCCTAAAGGTGCCTTCCAACTATTTGTTTTCATGTGCTAAATAAGGGGGTGAAGAGAGATATTAATGGGGCGGTCTTAACCATTTTATTATCTTTCTATTGTCCCCTCCACATATCTGTTACTTCTCAGCCTCTGTGACTCCTTGTAAAATCATGTCGAGTCCAAATTAAAATCCAATTACGGACAAAAATGTCTACACAGCCTCAAACGACGTGGACATGTGATGTGACACTGCATGGACGATGCACCACAAAGGTCAAGAGATGGGCATGAACAGGGGTGGACTGGACATAACTTACATAGAAATTTCCTGGTGGGCCAATGCCCAGGGGGCCCTCCTCACAGCTGCCAGCCGATACACAATAATCTGATGCCCTCATACTTGGAGCAGGTGCCCTCCTGAATTCGGCTGTATCATCGTCCTCAGTATGGCGATAGGGCAGTATTTTATGCTGCACTGTGGTATTTGGTTTTGCTGGGGTGGTATTTTGTGCGGCACTACGGTATTGCTGGCCCACCTACTTCTGTTATCCCTGCCTACTTGTGGCTTGTTTCAGCCCTGCCTATTTGTATTGCCCCACCTTCTGTCAGTTTGGACTAGTCTACAACTTGGGGCCATAGGTTTTTTTCCAGGGCCACTTGCAGTTCCCAGTCAGCCCCTGGCAGTGTGCCACAGAAAACAGCTGTGGGGAAAAAGAGAAAGATTTCTGAAACACAATTTTCTTTTGATTCTCAACAGGTTTCTAAAATGCCAGGCGGTACTTTTAAAAGGCTAATGGACCATTCGGAGAATATATATCCACAGCAACCTACTATTATTCACTCCAGGCGCTAAAAAGAAACATACGGTAATACAAATAAGGCTATGTTCGCATTGGGTTTATGATGCGTGTACAAAAGGAAAGCCTCCAACATACAATCTAAACCTGTCCATAGATTAACGTTAGCTAGAGGCCAAAAGAGTGACCATTGTCTGCCTGGGGTACTGTATGTCAGTATTAGCGTTGAGCCAAGTGGACTTCAATGCGAATTTCAGGTTACAGTCAATAAGCTGCAAAAGCCGAATTTCTTTGTGCTTCCTGGTAGCGAATCAATTTAACCTGAAATAGTTAAAAAAAAAAACAAAAAAAAAAACACGTACCCGATATCCATTTGCTCGCAACGGGCTGTCAACTGCCATCTTGCCTGAAGATTTCACACAAAATCACAAGATTTCGCACCAGATCTTCAAGCAAGATGTCGGCGCCGTCCCATCGCGAGCCAATGGATCTGGGCAAGTATGAAATAATTTTTTTTTTTTTATTTCACGCTCTGTTATTACTTTCAGATGCCCCTCCCTGTCACTGCACCAACTACTTACAAAGAAATTCGCTTCATGATGAAATAACTCATCACAAAGCAAATTTTTAGTAAAATTTGGCGAAATAGCCGAATCAAAACTTTGAATAATTCGCTCATCTGTAGTCGTTATGACACCTAAAATAAAAATAAATAAAAAACACTGTGTAGATTTTTTTTTTGTTTTTTTTTTTTTACTATGGGACCCTTCTTTAATTTAAAGGCATTCATATAACCCATAAGGCATTCATATAATCCATAAACATGATGTGACCACAGCATGAACAGAGCTCAGAAGATCTGTCAACAGCAACTTGCTGATAGTTTCCATGCTGTTTTTTATGCTGGTACACCAAAAATAGTGGGGAAAAATGACAAAAAAAAAAAATCACGAACACAAAATAATGAAGATACGTGGCAGATTTTCCTGACTACTGAGGTGTAGTGTATCACAAGGTGGAGCTTCACGTTAACGATAAAAGAAACCAGTTTACTTGTCGTTTCCACATTACATTTAGCATATGGAGGACGTAAAACATCCTATTTGTGCTGTAACCTGGTCCCTGATTTTAATACTACCATTCTATTGGTAATCCCTGTTTTTTTTCTTCTTTCTCTCTTCCCATTCCCTGTGATAAATGAGTAAGTGGTCACGCTCTGGAATGGTTAGGAATCAGTGCCCTGCCACTGTAAGTGTTTGCAGTAATTGTGTCCGCTGGGTGAATGGGAAACCAAGCCTTGAGAAGCAGCAGAGAGGCCTCCACTCTCACAGCTTCCCGGGAGTAATTCAGCAGGTTTATGGATGGGAAATTAGCTCAGGGGCTGGAGATATTGAGCGGAACTATGGACAGAGGAGAGAATAATGATGGAGGATGCCAGAGAGAAGCAGGGGACCACATGGAGCAGCCAATTCTCCTTCGCTGAAAAACGATGTAGCCATTTTAAAACTCCCACCGGGCAACCTACAAGCCCACAAGTGTTTGCTGTGGACTAATGCTTATATCATAAAACATAGGGAAGACGGATAATTTATGTGCCGTGGAAGGACACTAAAGCAGGAGGGCAGCAGGGAGGGCCGTCACTTCGCTTGGATTATCGAAGCACATAAACAAGTGGGTGAATCGAGACAAAGAAAAGGAGTACGGTATATAGACGGGTGAGGACGTCACGGGCAAACCCATTTTATAATCTGTATTCTGATCTCACTGTCAGAGGAGCTGCAATGAGAATATCCACCTCATGAAACATTCAACACATCCTGACTTTTCCTCTGCCCTAGACAATCTCTCTCCCGCTCCTCGCTTTACATGGGGAGAGAAGGAAAAGTCCACCGTACAAGTCGCTCTACAGTGCCATCAGCCTCTTTGCTATTCCGTTCAGGTTTCCAGCTTCGCCTTCCTCTCTCTCTCTCTGTTTTGTTCCTTGCTCTGGCTCCTGTGTGGGTCAGACAAATAAATCTCAGGAGGGAATTGGGCAAGGAAATGATTTTCACCCGACCAGGAGACAGAGCGTCAGCCCAGGACACGCAGAGAGACGAGAATATTAATAAGTTGAAGGCAATAACCATCATTAACCAGTTCACTACTGGCACGAGCTGCCGCGAAATGCGCTGTTTACTCTGAAGAAACATCTTCCTTATGGAACCTGAAATAGGCACCATGTGTAGGGAACTAGGAGAGCCGGATGGTTTCTAACAAGACACTATATTTTATTAGACAAGCATCCGTCTCTTAATGTGTGCCACATGCCTTTCTAAGTCCAGGTAGCACATGATGCCCCGTCGGGGGACGGTAGGCATCGAAATGGGAAAAATCAGATAAACAGAGGCATGAGGAGATAAGGAAACACATACCTTTACCATGATACAGATAGTGAATAGTCCAACCTTAAAGAAGAACCTTCACCTTTCCTGACTTGTCTGTTTTCATAGCTAGATGCATTCCCCATGTGATAACAATTCTGGAGCATCTATTCTTATGGCTCTATCTTGTGCCATTCCTTTATTATTTCTACTAGAAGTTATAAATGAATTGCTAGAAGTCTGCAGTAAGGGTACAGAGGGGTGGTAACAAGTTGGGGGTGGGGAGTGTACCTGCACAGTCTGAAAATGGCAGCACTGATTGGATAGAGCGAGTCTGTGCAGGTACACACTCCTAACTGATCACCTCCCCTCTGTACCCTTACTGCAGACTGCTAGCAATTCATTCATAACTTCTAGTAGAAATAATAAAAGAATGGCACAACATAGAGCCATAAGAATAGATGTTCCAGAATTGTTATTACATGGGGAATTCATGAATCTATTAAAACAGGCATGTCAGGAGTGGTGACAGGTCCTCTTTAAAGGTGGTCCCACCATAAAAAGTCATCTAGTGTATAGATCAGTGTTCCTCAACTGCAGTCCTCACAGCCCACCTGCTGGTCACGTTTTCAGGATATCCTTAGTATGGAGCAGGAGATATAATTAGTGTCAATGCATCAGGACTCTCTGATATTCTCAAATCATGACCAGCAGGTGGACCCTGAGGTCTGGAGTTGAGGAACACCTGTATAGATGATAAAAATTAAGCATATTTGCCATTGGCATGCCATTAAAAAGCGATGACGTTTACGTGCATAGTATGGCGCCACCTGGGCTTCAAAATGTGTAGAACCTACTGGGCTGAGTGCTGGTGGACACACATGCTCAGTGACTCACCCCACAGCTAGGAGCATAGTGATATAAACCCTGCATATGTCCATTCAAAGTTTTTCATAATATCTTTGGTTCCTAAGGAAATACACATGGTGGATGTCACTTGTTAGGGACTATACCAGGGGTCAGCAACCTCCAGCACGCCAGGTGTTAGTGAAACTACAACTCCCAGCATGCTCCATTTACTTCAATGGGAGTTCAGAGAACAGCCAAGCAAGTGTGCATGCTGAGAGTTGTAGTTTACCGCAGCTGGAGTGCTGGAGGTTGCTGATCCTTGGACTATATGTCAGCTGCCAAAGGGGGAAGGAGACCGATTCGTCCACAGGCCAAGGCCAGCAGGTATGATTAGCAGCAGCACTAAGTAGGGACACATGGGAGCATAAAGAAGAAAAGAGAATTTTTATATGCTAAAAACTATGTAAACCGCCATTATGTTTCCGTTTTTTTTTGCGGCTCCATTGTAACAATGCCTATCCTTGTCAGCAAAACAGACAAGAATAGGACATGTTCTATCTTTTTTGCGGAACGGAAATACGGACATAAGGAAACGGAATGCACCTTCCGTTTTTTTTGCGGACCCATTGAAATGAATGGTTCCGCATACGGTCCGCAAAAAAAACGGAACGGACATGGAAACAAAATACGGTCGTGTGAATGAAGCCTAAAGAAAAGGAAATCTACCTAGTCAGCCAGTAGTAGATACAGAAGATACAAACTGAGTCCTCAGTAGTTGATACCTTTTATTGGCTAACAGAATAGATTGCAAGCTTTCCAGTCTACTTAGGTCTCTTCACCAGGCATGGTATTTCAAACAGCTATTAAAAGTATTTCTAGACTTTTGGTATGCAAATAATTCAGGGGCTAATCCCTTTAAATGGACTCTAAAAGGAACACTCAATGTGTTGTGCCAAGTGTATGGCCTTTGGGTCCCGCAGCTGATATCGCACAGTATATTTTCCTTTAGGTAAAACAAAGACATAATAATGATTTTTATGTGTTTGTTGCATCACACGTGGCAGATACACTGCCGATTTTTGTGCAAACCATGGGAAAACCATGCAGTGTTGTACAGTATCAGGAAAGTAGAAGATTTTTAGACCTCTCATCCACACACTGCGTAAAAAAAACTGCAGTGTAAATTGTCCTGCGGAGTGGATTTGAAATCTGCTGTCGATTTGTGCCGCAGATCGCGGCTACTTAGGTCTCTTCACAAGGCATAATTTATCCGTTTATATCCATGCTCATTCTGGGCTTTGAAGTCCAGGAGGCGGCCGTATCAGTGATGGACAGCTCTCTCTGTATACACAGTCATAGAGGGAAGGCTGTCAATCACTGATAGGACCGCCTCCTTGACGCCAAAGCCCAGAATGAGCAGGAATTTAAATGTATGAAATACAAGTTCACTGGATCTTTTCCCATAAAACTATACATCTGCTCAGCTCCTCCTGCTCTATAACCTGCTACATTGAGTTCAACGTGACGGGTTCCCTTTAAGCTTTGGCAAATTGATTCCTAATTTAACTGAATGGAACGTCTGCCATGTGTACATCATGTTGATAGATCATTCGTATGACTGATCAGCCACTTGATGACCCATCCAATGTTGACCAAATTAAAAAAACAAAACCCTTTTTAATTTAAGGGGTTGTCCCACGAAAAATATTGTACAGTTTTCTAACCAGCACCTGAATCGGAATACTTTGGTAATTGCATGTAATTAAAAATTTAGCATAGCCACTGAGTTATTCAATAAAATGTATCTGTATAGCACCACCTGCTGTTTGTTTTTTTTCTTATTTTCTTGACCTGCTCACTGAGAAGGCCGCACATGCTCAGTTTCATCCTTAAATGCCTTCTGAGCTGTGATAGGTAGAGCATGGACACGCCCCCTTAGCTGCAGCAGAAAAGACACTCCCCTTGAGATGCCAGCTTGATATAATCTATCAGAGCAATGAATAGGGGAGATCTCTGGATCCATGTGAGGTACAGGGCTGGTTCTAACTGTTAGAAAGATTGCCATGTACTACATGATGTTTTCATTTTTTACATGAGTCATAGTTATTACATCTCTTACAATCAGAGGTTAACACAGAAATCCCTAATATATGTCCTGGAGGCTCATCTCCATTACAGAAATACTATAATAATAAAAATGAAGATGAAGTAATAGTAGTAATAATGTACGCAGATCAGAGGTTAATTTCCTAATCTTCAAAATGAAAAAGAAAATTGAGGAGGGTTGGGAGACACCATGCAGACATTAGGCAGCGCCGCTGGAACGCCTGCCATTCTGAAAGTCCGCTTGGTTACTTTCTCTGAACGGCACCTGTGGTGTTTTTAATTATTCTGTAACTTTATAGCTATTATCCGTCATATTTCATTATTCTGATCCACATATTTCATATACAACAGTCACCAGCAGGTTGTGAAAAAATACTTAAAGGGAACCTGTCATCTCCGAAACACCCCCTGAACTAAAGTAAGCGTTGAATAGTGTAAGTGATGCTGAATCCGGATATGTAAGTTTTATCTTCATACTCACTTCCATTCCGTTGCTGTGCTCACACAAACCAGCAGTAAAATGCACTCAGTGGACTCTTCTTTGAGTCCTCTCCCATATTGTGAGTGAGCACCGGAGTCCAGTGAGTGCATTTTACTGCAGGTTTGTGGGAGCACAGCGTCAGAATGGAAGTGAGTATGAAGATAAAAATTACATATTCAGATTCAGCATCACTTACACTATACATCTCTTACTGTAGTTCAGGGGGTGTTTCGGAGATGACAGGTTCCCTTTAAAGGGGTTATCCTATGAGTAACGTAAAAAATAAAATCAGATATCGTATAGTAACAAACTTAGAACCAGCCCTGTACCTCACATGGATCCAGAGATCTCCCCAGTCATTACTCCAATTGTTCTGCTAGATTTATTTCAAGCTGGCAACTAAGGGGGCAAGCACTCTCCCAGGGGTGTGTCCTTTTTGCTGCAGCTGGTGGCAGTTAAAGGATCAAACTGAGCATGTGCAACCACCTCAGTGAGCTGGACAGATAATTTAGGAAAGGGGCAAACAGCAGGTGGTGCTATACAGAGAGAGTTCACTGAATAACTCGGAGGCTATACAAAAATTTTTAATTACGGTACATGCAATTACAAAACCGTATGTATTTTGCGGTCCGCAAAAAACAGATCCGCAAAAAATATGGATGACGTCCGTGCGAATTCTGTATTTTGCAGAATGGAACAGCTGGCCCCTAATAGAACAGTACTATCCTTGCCCGTAATGCGGACAATAATAGAACATGATCTATTGTTTTGCGGAACGGACATACGGAAATGGAATGCACATGGAGTAACTTCCGTTTTTTTGGCGGACCCATTGAAATGAATGGTTCCGCATATGGTCCGCAATAAAAACGGACACGGGAATAAAATACATTTTTGTGCATGAGCCCTTAACAGGCGCGTTGATCCCGGAATGCAGATTGGCCATTATTAGGTTACTTTATTTTCCGAGGCCAGGCGTCCATTAGGCGAATGTCCATGTGGAAAAAAAATTCCTGTGGATTTTGCCGCTTTTACCCTATGTGTGTCTAAGGTTGGAATTCACATTAGAAATCCGCACCGCATGGTGATGGGATTTTTTGCACTGTGTGGATGAGATTTTTCATAACCCTGTTACTGTAACATCCTGTGCATTTTCCACGGCACATCCGCCACGTGCGCACAACCATTACAAGCAATAGAAATGTCCAAATAAAACGCACGTCAATGTTGAAGGGCAGTGGACTAGTAACAATCTCCGCCAAAATGTTCTGCCCCCCTCCGATTGATCTCTAAGCGTACAAAAACATTCATCTTTTATTTCCTCGAATAGGTCACCAACCATCGGTATGAAGATCTGACCAAGCGGCTCACGCTATCAGCCATGTATAATGGACCTGAAAATAAACAGTTAAATAACAGATTGTATTCGCGCCTCACTCAATCCGGATCCCTGCCATAGTTTAGTTGTAAATGCTACATGATCCCTTTAAACAGCTTTGACTCTAATGGAATGTCTGTCACCTCCTTTCACATTAACTCAAGAACCCAAAATGTCAGCACTTCAGTAACAGGCGGCTCTGGGATCTGAGCGCTGATAAACCAACCACTTTTCAGAGAAGAGCTGGAGAGAGAAGGGGGGGTGGAACAGAATCTAATAAATTTACGGTTTTATATACTTCCTTCAATTCTAAAAGTCTTGTTCAATAAAGTTTAAAATGCCACTACAGAGCTATAAGAGCGAGCGTATCCAGCCAGCCCCGAGATTCTACGCTGCCTCCAAGTCTTCCCGTTATCCGCAGGAGCAATAAAGTTTTATATGTTTGAACTGACTGTAAAAAGGTTTGAATGGCTGTGGCGGGGGAGCGATATATCTCTTTTATTGTTATTATCATATTCCCCACAAGACCCCTTGGCCAGTGTCAATTCCTCTCGCATGACACCTCTGTGCTCTCAGCAGTTTGCACCCCCACTACAGGCCCTCCCCTCCCCACTTTACTGTGAGTTATCAGCAAGACAAGCAGGGAGGGAAATAAATACCGCGTAACTGCCCTTCTGCCTCCCTTTCTTCACCAGCACCGGGAAAAAAAAACGGAACCAAAGTTCTGTGCATCTGAAGAAGTCAGCAGAACCTCTTATAGAAAAATACACATCACACCACGGCCACTTAGCAGGACACTGCACATCTTACTTTAAAAACTCCAAGCAAAACAAAGTGTAAAGTAATTTTAACAAATAGTCAAAATCTATTTTTCAACTTTTTTTTTAAAGAAACAGTACGTATTTTTTTTATTTATACATTTATTTAGTTTACTCTTCAATCATTGTCTGCATAGCAGTTCTCAAGGAAAGTCAGTGGAGGAAGAAAACATTTTTAAAAAATCATTCTACGTCATAAAAAAGCCAAATAGACTACTAGAAACGGCATAGACAACAAATCTAAAAATGCTGTATAGGTTAAATAACAATTATAAGAAGTCAGTAAAAGGAGTGACAAGTAAACACCAATATACCACAATTAGACAAACCACATAATCCAGAGATGCTCAACCTGCAGCCCTCCAGCTGTTGCAAAACTACAACTCCCAACATGCCCTAATAGTTGTAGTTTTTGCAACAGCTGGAGGGCAGTAGGTTGGGCATCCCTGACATAATCCATAAGTAAGTAAAGCAGGCCATACAAGACAGCCGAAGACTGGCATGTGTTCTCGGTAGGAAGAGGGGAGAAGGCTGCTGCCAGTACCCCTGAAATTGCCAGCTTAGGCCAACAAAGATCTATGTGTATGGCCATACACATGAGATATCGGTCAGCGAAATGCTTGATCAGCTGACAGCCATCATTTACAATCCTCCTATACACATGCATGCTCAATTCAGCGGGGCATGCACGTGTTGTCAGTACTAGGAGGACAAGGAGTAGCTGCCAGACTCTAGCAGAGGCTTGAAACAAAAGGATCTGGTAGGTGAAATCCAACATGCCTGATCCTTTACTCCCTCAAAATCTGCCCCCAGGGAAAGCCCAATACACATTAGATGCTTGGCCGGTCCTGTACCATCCAGTGCTTTAAACTGGCCATACACATGAGACATCCGGCAGCCATACTCTAGATTGGCCAACAGCTATCTCCCGATACCCGCCCACACACATGCATGCTTGTCTAAGTGTGCATGTGTTGTAAATGGGGAGAAGGTGGAAATCTTCTACTAGACACCTCTGCCGGCAGCTTATCCCACCAAGAACCAAAAGGATTGGGCACTTGAGACCCAATTGCTCGGTCCTAATCTCCAATAACATGTCAGGACACATTAGATGACTGTCAGGTTTGGCCAACATTTATCTAATCTATATAAAGGAACTCCCATAGAAATGAATGGTGAGTGGCTGCGCATGCGCAGTGTGCTCTTTCTCTTTGGGAGCATCGTTTTTAGGGGTAAGTGCAGGTCCGAGAGGTTCCTATCCTAGTGATATGCCGCCAATGTTCCAGGTGAGACAACCCCTTTAAAAGCATCAACATTGGACAGCGTTTGACACTGCAGCTCTGCTTCCATAGACCTCACTGGGAGTAGCTCAGCAGTGACAAACACTGGTTTTTGTTTTTTTTTTATTTGCCAAGTTTTATTTAAGCTCAATTCCTTGAACTTAAATAAAACTTGGCAACTTAAAAAAAAAAACAAAAAAAAAACAAAACACTGTTGACGGTGCTGTGTAGATCTAGGGACTGAGCTACACAGAATGGTTAAAGGGGTTATCCAATTGTAAAAAGACCCCCTCCCAATATGCCCGAGCCCCTCCTACAGAAGATACTTAACCGCTCCCAGTCACCCAGGTCCATCCGGATCCCTCCACAGTGGCCACTGCATCTCCCTCTTGTGCGGATCAAAAAATCACCCTTGATGCAATGGGGTTAGTCATCTTCACGGCCTGCTATTGGCTGCAGCTTAAACCCCTGCCACCCCCCTCCCCCCCGGTATGTTTTGATCTACCTGACCGGGAGATGCATCGGCCACCGTGGAGGGATCCTCAGGGACGCGGGTGCCATGGACCGGTAAGTATCTTCTGTAAGGAGAGGTCTGGGCATTGTGTGTGTGTGTGTGTGTGTGTGTGTGTGGGGGGGGGGGGGGGGGGGGTCTTTCTGATAATTGGATGACCCCTTTAATCAGAGGGGGTGCACAGGCCATCACTTGAAGGCTGGACAACCCCCTTAATCAACCATTTTCAGCTTTTTTTTTTAGCCTTCTTCTGGATCAACACTATAGGATTATATATTGGACTTTATGGATTTGTGACTTTTACAACCATATCATCTACATTCCTATGTCACATAAGATCACAGCATCAGATATTTGTCAAAATCATTTCAAAACAGGGCGAATAATTCTGACTCGCAGCTATTTGGGACATATGAGATCAATGTAAGTTGCAATTTGCCCATTGGGGACAGAGGAGATCTTAGCCAGATACTTATGAACACATTGGTCTTTCAAGATGGTTTCCATTTTCTTCTCAGTTTTTTTTTTTTTTTTTTTTTTTTTTTTTTTAATTGCTCCAATTTTTGCACCGAGCATGGTGACACGTACAGTTCAAGACTTCCATAATCCATGCACAGAACAATTCAGATTAGAAGCGAGGTTTCCCTAGATACAAAAGTAATTAAATTGTGGCCTTTGGCTAATTAGGCTGTTGTCAATTTTTACACTCCCCAAGGTAACGGTGTGACGCAGGCTCTAGACGACATGTTAAATGTTACAGAGGCTGTTGAATACCTATATACTGTTCACCGTCAATCCAGCTACATGGACAGCAGCAATTCTCAACGAGTTAATGAAATGACTCATTTGAAGGCCTTGTGTCACCTAGATATTTTAATGCAGTTACTTTTTTTTTCTAACTGAATTTAATATTTTCGAGCGTAGATTATTTTATTCTATTCACGCAACATGATAATGGGGCCGCCATTGTGCCTGAGCTGCTTAAAGGGGTTGCCCACTTTTTACTATTGATGACCTATATCAGCGGGGGTCCGAATCCCAGCACCCCGCCAATCAGCTGTTCGAGCATTTGTATGAACACTGCTTTCTCTTCAGTTTGCCTGCTCGCTGCAGCAATTGCAGTGGTGAGCAGGTGCCAATTACAAGTATGGCGTCCCCATTCTCTTCTATGGGACAGCTCTGTCTGTTCGTGAATACTACAGAGCTATCCCATAGAAGTGAATGGGGACGCCATACTTGTAATTACACCTGATCACCACTGCAATTGCTGCGGAGAACAGGTAAGGCTACTTTCACACTAGCGGCAGCACGGATCCGGCACCTAAAGGGTGCCGACGGATCCGTACTGCCGCTGACACGTGTGGAGCCGAAGCAGCGCTCCGGCCCCACACATGTTGACACATACACAGAGAACATACATACACACACAAACACATACATACTTACATACTCCGCCCGGGACGCCGGCAGCACGTCTTCACGCGCCTCCTGCGCGCAGTGATGACGATTCCCCACAGCGCCCTCTGCTGGGCGCAGTGGGGAAACGTCATACCTGCGCACAGGAGGCGCGTGAAGACATGCTGCCGGCGTCCCTGGCTGGAGTATGTGAGTATGTATGTGTATGTATGTATGTATGTCTTGTATGTATGTCTGTCTGTTCTCTGTAGCCGGATCCGGAATGACCCCCCATTGCAAGTCAATGGAGGACAGATCCGGATTACTGGTGTGTCACACCAAACGGATCCGTCCCCATTGACTTGCATTGGGGGTCATTCCGGATCCGTCCTTGGTGCGGATGCCTGGACCGGAGAGCAAACCGCAGCATGCTGCGGTTTTGTTCTCCGGTCTGAAGACGGAACGGAATGCTTTCAGGAGCATTCCGTTGTCTTCAGTTCAGTTTTGTCCCCATTAACAATGAATGGGGACAAAACTGAAGCGTTTTATTCCGGTATTGAACTCCTATGACGGAACTCAATACCGGAATTTTAAAAACGCTAGTGTGAAAGTAGCCTAAACAGATCAGAGAAGGCAGCGCTCGTAGAAGCACTGCTTTCTCTTCAAACAGCTGTTGGCGGAGGTGTTGGGAGTCGTACCCCCACAGATGTGATATTGATGACCTATCCTGTGGATAGGTCATCAATAGTAAAAAGCAGACAACCCCTTTAAAAAAATCACATTAACCAGAGAGCGTACCTGGCGCCTCCTTTTGATCTTTTCGGCTGCAGATCCAACAGTTCCAGTCCAGTGACCAGTATGAAAACTGATATATTTCAGGATATTATTGGGGATACTGTTGCTCCTTGTGAAAAGCAACGGAGCTGGCGCAGGGAGTCTTATAAGGCATGCAATGCTTCCTGAGAAAATGGATATGCAGATTAGCGCATTTCCAAGAGAAAGGAAGCGGTCACCTACTGGTGGAAACTACCCAATAACCAATGTCCTAGCTCTTCACAGGTCTTGGAACATCACAGGATACCAGGCAAAACAAGAGTTGAAATGAGATCCGTTTGAATGCAGCTTTTTGGGGGTTTTTACCCTTCATCAATACAGAGCAGAGTGCTTGATTGTCTGGATGAGAGGCATTTATCGTTGGTCTTGGGGGTTAGACCTCTTTCACACAAGCAATACGGATTGTATCAGGATCTGTTCGGGAAAAAAAAAAATGGTTTGCACACAAGTTCAGTCAGTTTTGTCTGAGATTGTGTTCAGTGCTTCAGTTTTTTCAAAAAACTGAAGAACATCAATCTACATCTCCTAGCAAACCATCAAGAAAAAAACGCATTGCATCCGGATTCCTTTAGTTTTTCACGATGCCCCATTCACTTCTATGGAGCCAGGGACTGCATGAAAAACACGGAATATAGAACATGCTGCAATTTTTCATGAACGCAGAACTGATGCGTGAAAAATAACGCTCATGTCACAGATCCATTAACACGAGTCAGGATTGATTACGGATGCTATGTGTTTGCTTCACGCATTGCACCAGTACAAAAATCTCGCTCGTGTGAAAGGGGCCTGACCGTTTCTCCGTGCAGAGAGTCCCATTGTTGGCACAGGGAGTTATGCAGGCCATGCAATACCCTATGGGAAAAAGGGAATGCACATTAGACTATATGGTAGCTACCTCCAGTAAGCGGTTCCACAGAGACTGCTACATGTGTCATGGCATTGTCTAAATGCTATTCCGATACATAGGTTAAAATAGAAGTCACATGAAGTCATTACAAACAGAGGGCATACCAAGGATCGCTGGTATGTAGAGGAAAACCTGCCCTAAAGTCATCTTCTGGACATATTAGACAATAGGTTGCGAGCAGATATCAGAATTGATAGGCTTGCAACGAGATATCTAATGTTGACAGCCAACTAGACGGTCATCGGTCTGTAAATGAAATCCTTTAGTATACTGCCCTTTCTGATTATGGTGATTATTGTAGATGTACATGTTATGAGGACACAGCATTATAAATGTTAAAGCAGAAACCATGTAGCTACAAATATAAGCCCACCTTTAAAAATGGACATCCTGATGGAAAGATCACTTATAAAGTCCCAAAGATATTAAGGGAATCGGTCACCATGAAAATGCAATGTAAGCTACAAACATCATGTTATAGAGCAGATTGATATATAATTTTATGGGAAAAGATTCAGTATAATGTGTAATATATACATTTAACATACATCCCTGCTCATTTAGGGCTTGAAGTCCAGGAGGCGGGCCCCATCAGTGGACTGGCAGCCTTCCTCTATGACTATGTAAATATGGATAGCTGTCAATCACAGATAGGACCGCCTCCTTGATATCAAAGCTCAAGATGAGCAGGGATTTAAAAAGTATAATTTACAAGTTTTACTGAATCTTTTCTCATAAAACTATACCTCAATCTACTCAGCTCTTCCTGCTCTATAACCTGCTGCCTGAAGCTCAGACAACCATATGCAACATGACAGGCTCCCTTAAGTGCTGATAATGGCACTGTGGTGACCCAGAGCCCCTTCCCTGCCCCAGCTGTTGTGTTCCTCCTTTCCACTTCGCTTTCATTAGGCCTCCACATTTACACCCACTTTGTGATAAATATTCCACCGTCTTTTATATCCATCCATTGCTCTTGGACGGCTGCTGTTTTTTTAATGTCCTGTCAGCACATTGACCTCGGCACCCATTCATTTCAAATTGTGCCTGCTAAAGAGTCGCCATGTCTCAATCGCTCAGCACAAAGTGGAAATAAACATCAGACCCACAGCCATTAAAATACATGTACATTAAAAGGTGGCCCAGAAAATGGTCGGAACGACTTGGGAAGGCTCTCTAGGCAGTGTCGCAAGACGACATAATGGGTTGGCAATGTGACAAAATGCTTTCTTCATAGGGACATGATCATCGGACATAATTTCTAGGTCTAACCACCTACCAAAGACAACAGAAGGAGCGTGGAGAATTTATGAATTATGATAATTGAATCAATTCCACGCACATCATAAAGACATAATGTAGAATAATATCAGTTGGACAGATTCCCATCACCAGCCCGGAGGTTTACCGTAGCCTAGCGCAAATCAGATATTTTTTTTTCCCATCTACATCCACACAAAGACAACACGTATACGGGAACACACATTATTCGGAGAGTAGGCAGCCTCAGACATGAGAACAGAGACACAGGCAGGGTCTGATCGCTGCCTCCTCCAGCTCTGCGTCAGTTTTGCTAATTAAAGCAGCGGTCCTAAATATTGATCCCCCGTCCCCATCAGTAGGCACAGTCACGTTCCCGATATCAGGATCTGAAGCTCTGCGGCTTCTCTGCAGCAGCCCAAGAAATAATTAGGAGGGATTCTCATTAAAGCAGAACCAGAGGTTGAGTTAGAGGGGGCCACGAGGTGCGAAATATAGACCAGCGAGGCCAGGGCGGAAAGGGTAACGGGGGTGGTAAAAGCTAAGAAACGCTGAAAGCAGAGCCGGCGATATAGAAGAAACAGGCTACGGGGAAATGGAGAGAGATGACAAGACAGGGAGAGTAAGTGGAGAAGATGGAAGGAGAAGAAAAAAAAAAATGATAAAACGGAAAGAAATATATGGCGGATGAGTATAATAGAGGGAGAGGGGCTTACATAAAACCTACAGGACAGGGGAAGTGTCAGACGAGGTAAAGAAGAGAAATACACAACTGGCAAAGGGTTAAATGCGTAGACAACCAAGAATTTATTGTATTTGTGGTATAGCCACCGTCAGACAGGAAAAGCACACAGATGCTGAGGAGCGCTCCTCGCAATGTATGACCCGGTGGGGTGCCTCTTTTTCAGACAGGTGCCATACTGTAGGTGTTGGAGTCAAGATATTAGCCGTCTTTGGGGTCTGTGGGAATAGAGACATTGACAGTATGGGAGAGGAGGGGGATGCGGGTGCATACGAGAAGAGTAGTCAGTGGCCCATGTGTAAGAGTGACAATAACAACCGCACAGGCTTGGTGCTGGATATGCTGCAGTGATTTTTGGAAAGATATTTTTAAAAAGTAGCAATGGGAACACATCTGTTTCCCAGCTGACAAACAAGCGCTGGTAGAGTGGAGCTGGTGCTCGCGTGGTGCCGGGAACATTTCACCTCTGCTGGCTGGGGTTTCTTATCATGTTAATGACCGGTAAGAACCTGTGCTTCCTGAGGAGGAGATGGGTGACATGTTTCAGTGGAGTGACACAACAGATAATAGGAATGGTGAGGTATGTGTCACACTCGCAGACTATGTGCACCGCTCATCT